>CAUYLG010010128.1:0-73117 GCA_963573385.1 Cacajao melanocephalus
CTTGTTTGTTATTTTCATCCCTTATTCCTTCCTGTCTCCATTGTTAAGCACAATTATTGGCATAAAAGAGGTTTTTAATACCCATTTTTAGACTGCATTCTAGCCTGGGCAATAGAACAAGAATCCCGTTCTCTCTCCCTCCTTCTCTTCCTCTTTCTTTCTCTCTTACATTCTTTTTTTTCTTTCTTTCACTCTCACTTTCTTTCCTCTCTTTTTCTTTCTTTCAAAAATAAAAAAATAAAAAATCTTTTTTTTTTTTTTTGGGAGATGGGGTCTTGCTGTGTTGCCCAGGCTGGTCTCAAACTCCTATGCTCAAGCGATCCTCCTGTCTCAGCCTCCCAAAGTGTTGTGATTACAGGCGTAAGCCACTGCTCCCAGCCCATGATAATATTCTCCTTTAAGAACTTTGTTTTAGGACTGCTATTTTTCTTTTTGGGGGGAATAGGATTTAGAATAACTTAATTATAACTTATCCTCAAATTAAATGAATATCCAGAGGCTTCTTTATTTACTCCACATACTACTTGGATGCCTAATTAATATAAAGTACTGTGCTAAGTGTGAAAGAGATTTTTTTGTTGTTGTTTTAAAGAAGTTTAGGCCAGGTACAGTGGCTCATGCCTGTAATCCCAGCACTTTGGGAGGCTGAGGCGGGTGAATCACAAGGTCAGGAGAGAGAGACCATTCTGGCTAACACAGTGAAACCCCATCTACTGAAAATACAGAAAATTAGCTGGGCATGGTGACATGCACCTGTAGTCTCAGCTACTTGGGAGGTTGAGCCAGGAGAATCACTTCAATCCTGGAGATGGAGGTTGCAGTGAGCGGAGATTACACCACTGCACTCCAACCTGGATGACAGAGTGAGACTATGTCTCAAAAAAAAAAAAAAGTTTAGAAGAGGAGATAAAATATTCACAATTATGATTACCAAATGGAAGATATCAGCATCATAATGGAGTTAAGGTTTTAGATTTGTGAAGTGAGAGTTTTACTACTACTTTAGATTAGGGAAAGTTTTGGGCTGGGAATTTCTGTATGTTGTGCATCAGAAAAAGCTTCATAAAGAAGGTAATAGGCTAGGCGCGGTGGCTCACGCCTATAATCCCGGCACTTTGGGGGGCTGAGGCGGGCAGATCACAAGGTCAGGAGTTTGAGACCAGCCTCACCAACATGGTGAAACCCCGTCTCTACTAAAAATACAAAAAGTAGCTGGGCATGGTGCTGCACACCTGTAATCTCAGCTACTCGGGAGGCTGAGGTAGGAGAATCACTTGAACCTGGGAGGCAGAGGTTGCGGTGAGCCGAGATTGCACCACTGCACTCCAGCGTGGGTGACAGAGTGAGACTCCATAATGATTGAAGGGAACTTTTTTTTTTTTTCTAGAAAACAAAAATACAGCAATTTTACAGTTTAATCGCAAGTGGTAATCATGACGTTTCCCTCCTTTGTTAATGCCTTCTTTAGACAGAAGTTTGTAAATTAGCACTGATTATTTGCAATAGTTATTAGAGTAGCTATACTGTCATTTTCCTTAAGATTGACCAAAGAGAAGCTAGAATCACAGCCCTTATATAGTCATAAAAAATAATCATATAAGTCAGAGCTGGTTTATCACCAGCATTTATAAAAACAGACCTAGGGAGAGTGGACATCCGGCTTCAGAGTGGTAACCTTTGTTGCACCAGCAACAAGAAAAGAGAATTAAATATGGGTGATGTTGAGAAATGCAAGAAGATTTTTGTTCAGAAGTGTTCCCAGTGCCACACCATGGAAAATGGAGGCAAGCACAAGACTGGGCCTCATCTTCATGGTATCTGGGCGGAAGACAGGTCAGGCCGCTGGATTCTCTTACACTGACTTCAGTAAGAACAAAGGCATCACCTGGGGAGAGGACACACTGATGGAGTATTTGGAGAATCCCAAGATATACATCCCTGGAACAAAAATGATCTTTGCCGGCATTAAGAAGAAGGGAGAAAGGGCAGACTTGATAGCTTATCTTAAAAAAGCTACTAATGAGTAATAATTGGCCACCGCCTTATTTATTACAAATGTCTCATGACTTTTTTATGTGTACCATACTTTAAAAGATCTCATACACCAGAATTTACATCATAAATGACTGACTGAATATTTTGTTGGGAAGTCCTGATTTAAAACTAAGACTGGCTTGTGGTTAAATGAATATGTTCAGTTTTTTAATTTTAATAGTAATTCCAATTTAGTAAATGCTGTCACTGTTTACTCTTTCTAAAGATATGATTAGACTTTGTTAGTAATGTTAAACTTTTCACAAAGATGGTGAGTGCCATCTTAAAACTTATTGGAGGTTGTTTTTATATTTAGATTTATATAACTGGTTATGTGAATATATTTAAATATGGGGGAAATTCCTTAACTGTCTCAGAACCAAGCAAGATTCACCTGTGTTTTGTGTTCATTTGCCTCTTAAAGGCAAGGGTTGAAGATAAATGGGTAGCAATGGGTACTTTAATAAATTTTTGGCCTTAACTATGCCGATCTAATTAGAATTCCCTATATTTAAAATGGTTCCTTTTACTTATTGAAAGATATTTTAGTGTGGTTTATGTGTAATATCAAAAATTATTTAACACGTCACACATTTTATACATGATTTATAAGGTCACATGCTTTTAAAATAGTAGCCAATTAAACTTCACTCTTGAATTCTTTACAATCTAAGTCAAACTAAATTATAATTTAGGATTGGCTTTAAACAGCCATTCAGAAACAAAACTGTAGAACTGCTGTGTATTTGTGATTGGGAATGGTGCTTTTGCCAACTTAAAAGGATTAAAGTAGAGGAGATATACACAAATTTAAAAAGTATGTGTGATCATAAAACTTAAGATCATTAAAAAGAAAACCACAGGGGGAAAAAAAACAGACCTAGGGAAAGAGGTAGGTCTGAGACACATGCATGGTCTTAATATAGTGAATGTTTAGCTTGTCCTTAAAATCAAAACAGAATATTCACAATCAAGTGAACTTTAAAGTATGAATATGATTGGTACAAGTAGAGGATGTAGGTGAGAAGTCTCTTTGAGATTGAATAAACAATACAAGCAATCATTCAATGTATTATCAATATTAAGGGTGGAGTAGGCATATGGATACGGTGAGAGTTGAGATGGTCTATACCAATCTAGAGAAAGCCTTTGAGTGATGTGCTATATTATCTATCTGTAAGCTATAGAATAATTTTTTTTTTTTATGAGAAAGGAGATCAGTGATATCTGACTTGCATTTCGGAAAGATAACTTGTTTCACTTTGGAGGAAGAACAGAAGAGGGGAATTTGGAAAAGCAGTGAGACCAATTTGGAGGCTATTTCAGCAGTCGTGAGAGATTTTGAAGATCTGAACTTTTTAGGATAGTAACCAGTGAAGATAAGAGGATAGATTTGAGAAATATTGGAAAGATAGAATCTGTCATTGTGGTTTCAGTTTTCATTTTCATAGTGACTAATGGTGTTGAACATATTGTCTTCATTTGACATCTGTATATCTTTTTTGTTAAAATAACTGTTCATGGTTTTTGCCCATTTTAAAATTGGGTTGTTTCCTTCTGAGTTTTGAGAATTCTTTTTTAATAATTTTTGAGATAGGGTCTCCCTCTGTCGCCTAGGCTGAAGTGCAGTGGTGCCATCTCGATTTGGCTCACTGCAACCTCCACCTCCCTGGTTCAAGTGATTCTCCCACCTCAGCCTCCTGAGCACTTGGGACTATGGGCATATACCACCATACCCAGATCATTTTTGTATTTTTTTGGTAGAGATGGGGTTTCACCATGTTGGCCAGGCTGGGAGAATTCTTTTTTTATTGTGGATACTAGTCCTTTGTCAAACATGATTTGCAAAGACTTTTTCATACTGCATAGCATATTTTTAAAAATTCTCTCAAGTGTCTTTTGCTGAAGAAAAGTTTTAAATTTTTATTCCGGTCTAATTTAACAGTTTTTTCATTCATAGATTATGTTTGTGATATCACGTATGAGAACTCTTTACCCAAGTTTAAGTTATGAAGATCTTCTCCTTTGTTTTCTTCTACGTTTTATAGTTTTAGGTTTTTTGTTTATGTCTGTGACCCATTTTGAGTTAATTTTTGTATAAAGTGTTATATTTAGGCTGAAATTTATTTTTTGCTATGGGAAATGGTATTGTAATACCATTTGTTGAAAGACTATCCTTCCTGCATTGAATTGCTTTTGTACCTTTGCCTAAAATTACTTGACCATATTTGCATGAGTTTGTTTCTGAACTCTCTGTCTTATTCATCTGTGTATGTTTCTCCCTTTCTGAATACCATACAGTCTTGAACACTGCAGCTTTATAGCAAGAAGCTTCTTTGCCTTTCCATATAAGTTTTTAGTATCATGTTTTCTATATCTACAAAAAGTCCTGGAACTTTGATTGGCATTAAATTTATAAATCAATTTGAGGGAGGGAGAATTGACATTCTTACTGTGCTGATTCTTTCAATCCATGACCATATGTCTACATTTATCTAGGTTGTCTTTAATTTCTTTCATCAGTATACTGTAGTGTTCAGCATCATGAACATATTTTATTATATTTATACTTAAATATTTTAATTTTTTATTGTGATACTACTTTTAAAATTTTATTTTCTATTTATAGGTTACTGGTATATAGAAGTAAAATTGATTTGTGTCTGCACACATATGCATGCACTGAGCTTGTATCTTGTGGCCTTGCCAAACTCATTTATTAGTTCTTAGTTTTTTTCTTTTCTTTTTTAGATTGATGCGAGCAGCAACATAGATACAAACAGATCTTCTAGCTTCAAATCCAGTCTTCCCCCAAGCCAAGTTTCTACACTAATATTTCTAAAACGCTTAGCACCTATATTAAGTATATGTCTGGAGATAACAGATTGCTTTGTTGCTTTCATCCTTCATAACTTGAATGCAAAAGTTGAAATTACTCTTGTATCCTGCTAACAATCTTAATGATTGATTTGCAGAACTGTGTGATGAACTTTTATTTGCTTCTAACATGACATTTTGTGAGGAGCATATGTATATACGTATACACGGGTATACAAATAAATAGAATAAAGTAAAAAATATGGGGAAAATGTCTTCAATTTAGGGTATTTTTTATTGTTTCCTTCTCCATTAACATCTCTTTTCTCCTTTATCACTGTCTATATTTTAGTTCATTTTCCCACAATCTACTCAAACTAGTCTTTTTTCTCATTTAGTTATTTCAGGTACCATTGGAAGAGGAAGGACAACGTGGTGGACCTATCCTTGCGCCAGAGGAGATTAAGACTATTTTTGGTAGCATCCCTGATATCTTTGATGTACACACTAAGATAAAGGTAAATTCATATATGTTTGATTGGTAGTAATTTATTTCAGATTATACATGTTTATTATGATCTTTGAGGTACTTCTGGTCAGCCAAATAAGTTTTGTACCTAAAACTTCTTATTCCCTCATTAGTTCCTTTGAATCATTTGTTGCTTTGTTCCAGTGCCGCATAATGTTTGCTGTTTGCTGTTGTTTTATTTTTTAAGACAGCATCACTCCGTCGCCCAGGTTTTAGTGCCTTGACGGGATCTTGGCTCAGTGTAACCTCTGCCACCCGGGCTCAAGCTATTCTCCCACTACCTGAAAATCCTGAGTAGCTGGGACCATAGGCATGTGCCACCATCCCAGCTAATTTTTGTATTTTTTTGTAGAATTGGGTTTTGCCATGTCAGGCTGGTTTCAAACTCCTGACCTCAAGTAATCTACCCGCCTTGGCCTTCCAAAGTGCTGGAATCATAGGTGTGAGCCACCATGTCCTGCCTTTTTTTTGAGATGGAGAATACTCTGTCACTTAGTTGGACTGCAGTGACATTATCATGGCTTACTGCAACCTTGACCTCCTGGGCTCAAGTGATTCTACCACCTCAGCCTTCCTCTAAGTAACTGGGATTACAGTTGCATGCTGCCATGCCTAGCTGAAAGGTTTTTTTGTAGAGACAGGGCAGGGTCTTGCTGTGTTGCCCAGGCTGGTCTCAAACTCCTGAACTCAACTGATTCTCCTGCCTTAGCCTCCCAAAGCGCTAGGATTATAAGCACGAGCTACTGCACCCAGCCTTTGTTTGCTGTTTTTTATTTTCAGTTAATTCTGCAAACAAGGAATTAAGGCTTTATGAAATCTATTCTTTAGAGACATGTGACTCTTAGTACTATTTTTCTTATGTTCCTATTGTTTTTGCTCTTGGGGTGTATATTTTGTTTTGCTTTGGCTTGTTTTAAAAACTCTAAACTTCTAATGGACTTAGAGTTCTTTTAAGTCCCTTCTCCATTTATAGGTAGGTAAATGCCAAAAGTATGTAAGACAGTGCTGTCCTCTTATTAATGATTTCCCTTTGGTGAAGGGCCTGTGATTTTCAGGTATCAATCTCTTACAGTAAAATAATTTTTAGACAGGTTTAGCTGAACTTTTAAACTACTTTTTAAGTAGTTTAGCTTTGTTTCCTCTTATTTTTCCTATGTAGTACCTGAGCAAAGTTGATCAATTTTCTTTTCAAAATAACTCACATTAATGTCTACACCACATTCTAATAAAAGAACCGATCTGAATTACAGAATGTTTTCCATTATATAAGATTGCTTTTGATTTAAGTACACATTATAAACAAAAATTAGCAGACCTCTAAGTTAGTAAAAATAATACTTACTAATTGCTTGTATTTTGTGTTTTATCAGTATTGCTGATCATGTTTCAGTTAATTTCTAGATCTAAAGAGAACGCCAAAGGAAACTATTTGTTTAAAAAACTTATAAAGCTAGAGTTTCAGGCTAGTTAATCCTGTTCCAGTTAGGATTCTGAATTTTTGAAGAGGAAAGTACTTTTAGAATATTTTTTGTTTCGTAAGAATTACTGAGTGGCACAAAAGCAGAGTGGAAGGTCAAGTAGATTTTGTGGTGTTTTTTGTTTTTTTTTTGAGAGAGAGTCTCATACTGTCGCCCAGGCTGGAGTACAATGGTGTGATCTCGGCTCACTGCAACCTCTGCCTCCCAGGTTCAAGTCATTCTCCTGTCTCAGCCTCCTGAGTAGCTGGGATGACAGGCATACACCACCATGTCTCGCTAATTTTTGTATATCTAGTGGATCTGGGGTTCCGCTGTGCTGACCCGGCTGGTGTTGAACTCCTGACCTCAAGTGATCTTCCCGCCTTGCCCTCCCAAAGTACTGGGATTACAGGCATGAGCCATTGCACCCAGCCTGTCAGATAGGTTTTTATCTTGGTGTTTTGCCGCTCTGTGGATCAATTTGAATTTGTGTCAGCTATTTAGCTAGTCTGGACACCTTTCTATGACAAAATGTTATTTTATGTTTACAGAGTCATAATCTTAATTTAGAAAATCATGTTCTTTGATTCAGTGAAGCTTTGAAAATTCATCACCCTTGAGTTTTCTCATGTGTGACTTAATTCTTTAAGCTTCTTTTGTAAGGTAGAATTAATAGTACTTAAACTATTAGTTTTTGGTTTTTGTTTTGTGGTTTTTTTTTTTTTTTTTTTTTTTTTTTTTTGAGACAGGGTCTTGCTCTGTCACCTAGGCTGGAATGCAGTGGCCTGATCTGAGCTCACTGCAACTATTTGTTTTTTTTCTTAGCTGATTTCAGGTTTGTCAAATATTTAGAAATTTTAAAGCTTATGTTCTTTTCTACCATGAAACCAGTATGTGCTGTCAAACATTTGTAAAAATCAAGGAAAAAGGGAGAAAAATACCCACAATCCCATCATCCACATATGTCTAAAATTCTGGTTTATTTTCTTTGTCCTTTAATATATAACAGTTTTTATTTCTTGTTTTAAATGAAGCCAACCATCTATTGAGCATTATCACATCGATTGAGCAAGAAGTTGGTATTATTGTACACATTTTATAGTTGTGAAACCACTACACGCAGAAAATAATTTTCCAGAATCAGTCATCTAATAAATTCCTGGATCCAAGACCTGAACCTTTGTTTGTATAACTTCACAGTTAGTTATCCTAACCGCTGATGCTATTTTGTTTCTTTAAAATCATGCTGAGATACATTCTTTTAGCATGAAATGAATATACCATGTAAATGTGTCTTAAATTTGTACAATTTTTCATAACAGCTCGATGCAGCATTTCTGAAAACATTGGTGTCTGTGTTTTATAATATCACATAGTGGTTAATCATATGTACTTGAAAGAAACATTTATTTATTTGTTTGTTTGTTTGTTTATTGAGACAGAGTCTTGCTCTGTTGCTTAGGCTGGAGTGCAGTGGTGCAATTTTAGCTCACTGCGACCTCTGTCTCCCGGGTTCAAATGATTCTCCTGCCTCAGGCTCCCCCAGTAACTGGGACTACAGATGTGCATGTGCACCACCTCACCTGGCTAAGTTTTGTATTTTTAGTGGAGATGGGTTTCACCATGTTGTCCAGGCAGATCTCAAACTCCTGACCTCAGGTGATCTGCCTGCCTCGGCCTCTTAAAGTGCTTGGATTACACTACTGTGCCTGTCCTGAACAAAGCAGATTTGATTGAGTTTGAAGTCAGGTGACTTTAAGTGCTTCAGTTTTCCTGTCTGTAAAGTGGAGATAATAATAACTGACTCATGAAGTTGGGTAAACTAATCTTCAGAAGTTTTCTGTAGTGTTAAACATTTTTTACTCACTGTGTTTACACCCACTGGCATTTAGATTACTGTCAGTAAATGTTTACTGAATGATGACTGTGTTACCTTTAAATTTCAAAATCAGGGATAGTATTCCTCAGTGTATTTCCTTACGTAGGTATTATGTGAACAACTTTAGTAGCCTCATTCTTAATTTACTTCCAGGGTCTAATGGGTTGATATTTCCAGTAAGATGAGAAGTTTTGAGGTTGTTATCTGCATCTCTCTTTTCCCCAGTGTGGATGTTTCTTTTTCAGGATTAAGCATTGTTAATCCTTGATGTACAAATTTCTGCTTTTAGCTGGGCACAGTGGCTCATGCCTATAATCCCACCACTTTGGGAGTCTGAGACGAATGGATTGCTTGAGCCTAGGGTTTGAGACCAACCTGGGCAACAAGACGATCCCTGTCTCTACAAAAAAAGGCAAAAATTAGCTGGGTGTGGTGGTGCATGCCTCTAATTCCAGCTATTTGGGAGGCTGAGGTGGTAGGATTGCTTGAGCCCAGGAGACAGAGGTTGCTGAGCAATGATCATGCCACTGCACTCCAACCTGAGCAACAGAGTGAGACCCTGCCTCAAAACCCAAAATAAACAAATTTCTTACTCTTATGCAACTATGATGAAACAAAAGAGTAAGAGAGGGATTGATAGGAGTTCTTTTTCTTTTTGTATGTATCCTTTGTGATTTTAGTGTAAGCCTCAAAGAACTGTGTACTTGTTTCAGGAACCCATGTATGTTGCTTACTGTACAATGAGCTCAGCAAAAGAGAAACCCTTGTTAAGATTAATTCTGTAGAATTGTCCTTTCTTTTGAAGGAAAAGTTAAGAAAATCCTATGAGAATTTCTGATATAGACAAGGGGAGGAAATGTATCTCAGTCTCTGTCCTAAATTGTGTCAGGCATTTTTCCCCAGAAATAATGTAAGAAATAGTGGCATTACGAATAAAGCTATTGGGGACTCGCCTGCCAAAATAAATCTTCCTTTCTAATGGGGAGGAACAGTGGAATAACATGAAATCTGGAGTCAGACAATCCTGAGTTTTGAATACTGGTTCACAACTGTGTGACTTGAGGAGAGTTAATTAATCTCTCTAAGCTTTAGTTCCTTTATTACTTAGTTCCTGAGCTGATAGTATTAAGACAGCAATCTTTATTTTTATTTTTTTTTTGAGATGGAGTCTTTGTTGCCCAGGCTGGACTGCAGTTGTGTGATCTCGGCTCAGTGCAGCCTCTGGATGCTGGGTTCAAGCAATTCTCCTGCCTCAGCCTCCCGAGTAGCTGGAACTACAGGCATGCGCCACCATGCCTGGCTATTTTTTTATTTTTAGTAGAGAGGGGGTTTCACCATGCTGGCCAGGCTGGTCTCAAATTCCTGACCTCATGATTCGCCCGCCTCAGCCTTCCAAAGTGCTGGGATTACGGGCGTGAGCCACTGCGCCCAGCCTAAGACAGCAGTCTTTAGTCAACAAGCATTGGGAATTAAAAGTTAACCAGTAACAGAGCAGACTATATTTCAGAATGCCTAAAGATTATTTTGCTTTCTTAGAGTAATGTTCTTATAAAAGTATTTATTTTACAGGTTTAAATTATTCATATGTATGTGTGTTTGAATGTGTATACGAAGCCATTCTGTAGTCTTTTATGTTTTGTGAAGATACTCCTGATTGTAAATTTTTTGTTTTGCCTCACAATTTTCTAAATATCTCCCCTACGTAAATTTAACATGAATATAGGAAAATATATTAAATAATACCCTATTGAGCATAACTGTTAGGGATCCTTCTAAGTGCTTTACAAGTATTAACTCAGATAATATTCTATGAGGTAGGAATAAATACTTTCCTCATTTTTCAGAATAGGAAATTGAGGAATATATAGGTTAAATAACTTGTCCAAGGGCACAGAAGCCCAAGAGCCAGTATTTAAACCTCAGTAGTCAGTGCCAGAATTCAGTGCATTATATTGTCCCCAAATTTGGCTTATTTATAATCTTTTTCTCCTTTTTTTTTATTTAAGTACAATTCTGAACAGTTAAATCTTCTTAGTTCTTGATGTTGGTGGACTGTTCAAATATTCTTTCTTAGAGTTTACTTTTATGCTATCAAAAGTAGTTTTTCTCCCTTTTGAAGTTTATTGAATCTACTAGTTAGTATAGGACAGTGATTCTTAAATTATTTGGCCTTAGGATCCCTTAGCATTCTTAAAAATTGAAGAAGTTTTACTTAAGTGGATTTTATATATTGGTATTTGCTGTATTCAGAATTTTAAAATATTGTTTAAGATGTATTATTTTTTAACAGCTTTACTGAGGCACATCTTACATGTTTTTAAATTGACCTTTTTAAAATATACAATTCAGGCTGGGCCTGGTGGCTCCTGTCTGTAATCCCAGCACTTTGGAAGGGTGAGGCAGGAATATCGCTTGAATCTAGGAGTTTGAGACCAGCCTGGTCAATATAGTGAGTACTCGTTTTTGCAAAAAATAAAAAAGTTAGCTGACTGTGGTGGCACATGCCTGTAGTCCCAGCTACTTCAGAGGCTTAGGTGGGAGGATGGCTTGAGCCTGGGAGGTTGAGGCTACAGTGAGCCATGATTATGCCACTGCACTCCAGCCTGAGCAATAGAATGAGACCCTGTCTCAAAAAAAAAAATTATGTAGTACAGGTCAGTTATTTTAGTAACTTAACCAAGTGGTGCAACCATCGCCATAAATCCACTTTAGGAGATTTTCACTACCTACCCCAAGTAAGATGTCTAGTTACGGTTAATCTTTATTCCTGCCCCAGCCATAGGCAACCGCCTGTGTACTTTCTGTATCTATGATTTTGCCTTATCTGGATATTTTATATATATAATATGTTATAAATATACATTGATACTGTGTGTATATATATAGTATGTAAATATGCTATTTGACACACTATATAGTATTGTAAATATGTTTATATAGTGGTCTTTTATGTATGGTTTCCTCTTAGTTTTTTGTTTTTTTTTTTTAGTTCATCTAAATGTAGCATGTTAGAAGTTCTTTTTTTCTGGTCAAATATTCCATTATATGATTGTACTAACTTTTAAAAGTCTATTCACCAGCTGATAGACATTTAGATTGTTTTCGTTTTTGGCTGTTATGAATAATGCTGCTGTGAGAATGTGTTGTGCAGATCTTTGGGTGGACATATTTTCATTTCTCTTGAGTAGATACCTAGGAGTAGGATTGATGAGCTGTATGGTAGTTTTATATTTAAAATTTTTGAGAAAATGTGGAAGTTTTCTCATAATTTTAAAGTTAATTAATTAATTTAAAGATGTGGTCATGCCAAGTTGTCCAGGCCGGCCTCAAACTCTGGTCTCAAGTGATCCTCCCATTTCAGCCTTCCAAGAAGCTTGAACCCATTAGTTGTTATTTTCACCAGTAATGAATAAGAGTTCCAAATCCCTTTTTTCTCTTTTTTGAGACTGAGTCTTGCTCTGTCGCCAGGCTGGAGTGCCGTGGTGTGAACTCAGCTTACTATAACCTTCGCCTCCCAGGTTCAAGCAATTCTCCTGCCTCAGCCTCCCAAGGCACGCACCACCACACACCCTGCTAATTTTTACATTTTTTATAGAGAGGGGGTTTCACCCCTTTGGCCAGGGTGGTCTCGATCTCTTGACCTTGTAATCTGCCTGCCTCGGCCTCCCAAAGTGCTAAGATTATAGGCATGAGCTACCGCGCCTGGCCTTTTTTTTTTCCTTAAATTATAACCATCCTAGTGGGTGAGGAGACATCTCTTGTGGCTTTAATTTTATTTCCCTAATGATTAATAAGTGTCTTTTCACATGGTTATTAGCCATCTGTATATTATTTTTGGTGAAATGGCTACTGTCTGTTGCCCGTTTTTGATTGGATTATCTTCTTGAGTTTTAAGGTTCTCTATAAATTGTGGATACAAGTTTTCTTGTACAAAAGTTTTAAATTTTGGTGAAGTTCAGTGTACTCATTTTTTTCTTTCATAGACTGTGATTTCAGTGTCATATCTAAATATTTTTTTCCAAACTCAAGATTTTGAAGATTGTTTTCTGTGTTTTCTTCAAAAAGTTGTTTTGCTTGAAGTGAGGGTTTAAGTTCATATTTGCATGTGGGATATCTAATTTTATATTAATTCATTTAAAATAACAACATTACATAGTAACACAAGTAACATATTCTTTACTAAAAATAATTTCCCAAACAAAAATAATTAGTAAGGGGAGTGGTGGTATTATAGTTTTTTTACTGTCTGTCTTAATAGAAGACTGATTCTCATATCTGCTTCTGTATTCAGTCTGTTGCAATATCACACATCATGTAGCTTCTAGATAACTGTATACTTGTGAGACAATGAGTGAAAAGGTCAAATAATGCTTTAGTAGTATTACAAAAATAATTTTAATCAGGGATCCCACTGAAAGGATGTCCCTGCAGTCTTTGATCAAACTTTAGTTGAAACTTTATAGAGAATCTTTATTATAAGAGCTTGTTGATTGAGATCTACTTTAATCACTTAGAATTTCAATTAGGGCATGTCATTTCCTTGGCATCTGATTTTATCATCTTATTTACTTGTTTATTATAAAGCTTATGTTCTTCTTAGTTTTTACAAAGAAGTAATATTTTAGAATGACTATGAGGAATTAACAAACTATGCTTCATGGGCCAAATCCAGCCCACTGCGTATTTTGGTATTGGAGCACAGTCACACTCATTCATTCACATTTTTTAATTTCCTGACGCCTGTTGGAGATTACAGTCTTTAATGACTGATGTTAAATAAGATGCCTCAGCAACTACTTTATAGAAAGTAGTTTTCTATAATTAATAACACCAATCAGCTTTGTAGTTAATAAGAAAAAAATAGAGTTATCACATCATATTGGAAAGTTTGGCTTATTGACTTCACAATATTTATATTTTAAAAATTATTTTTCAAAAGATGTTTTCTTTGTAGTAAAAAAAATTAATTCCTTGTTGAAGAGAAAGAATAGGATGTTTATTATTTTACAAATCAAATTAAGACACTTTGTAAAGTGCTGCTTTCCAGTGAATATCTTGGAAATATTAAAAGATGTATAAGGAGCTGTCAGGTTTAATCTTAAATATTTCAATTTGTGCTATTTCAGGATGATCTTGAAGACCTTATAGTTAATTGGGATGAGAGCAAAAGCATTGGTGACATTTTTCTGAAATATGTAAGTATTGTATTTCTTTTTTAAGTTTTCAGATTAAAGTATGATCTCATCAAGGACTGGCAGGGAATATAATTTACCTATTTAAATGTGAGAGGTTTTAAAACTGACATGATTCTGTTTATAAAATATACTGGAAATGTTCTTTGTCTTCTGAAACATGCCTTTTAGATACAACTTAACACCTTCTTAATGGCCCAAGACTATTAGAAGAATGCTAATTATCATGCTTTCTATCTATCAAGTTATTTGCCCTTCATAAATGTCCACTGATTGTATTTTTGTTTTGTATATTATTTTTTATTTTAAGTTCAGGAGTGTAATATATACAGATTTATTATGTAGGTAAAATTGTGTCATGGGGGTCTATTGTACAGATTATTTTGTCACCCAAGTGTTAAGCCTAGTGCCTATTAGTTACTTTTCCTGATCTCCTTCCTCCTACCCTCCACCTTCCAATAGGTCCCAGGTGTGTATTGCTTCCTTCTATGTGTCTATGTCTACTCATCCTTTAGCTCCCACTTACAAGTGAGAACATGCGACGTTTGGTTTTCTGTTCCTGTGTTAGTTTGCTAAGGATGATGCTGTCCAGCTCCATCTATGTTCCTGCAAAGGACATGATCTTGCTTTTTTTTTTTTGTATGGCTGCATAGCATTCCATAATGTATATGTACCACATTTTCTTCATTAAGTCTATCATTGATGGGCACTTAGGTTGATTCCATATCCTTGCTATTGTGAATATTGCTGAATTCTACCAGATGTGCAAAGAAGTTTTTATTTTTCTCCCTTCTTAGTTGATAACACTGTTGTCATGTCTGTTTCTATTTAAAGGCTTCTAATGAACTGCCTCTTCTTTACTAGGATAAGAACCACACAACTTAAGTTTTATAAATTCATTTTGATGAGGTTCTGTAAATAGAATTTATACGTTTCTTTGAATCTCTTTAAATAAAATTTGTAAGTTTTAGTGCCTTGAGTACTGGCATTTATACTTTTATTTTTTGAGGCCTCTTTCTAACTTCTTTCCTTACAAAATAGTCTCTTAGATGTTTTTTCAGTTTGGTTGAGAACTAAAAATACAAATTATTTCTTCATATGTTTTTTGATACCTTTTAATTTTCTCGATTAGCCAAGACTGTTTTCCTTTTCTTGCTTGCATTTTTGGGTAATATAACTGATCTTTTAATGGGGGTTTGGATTTTTGAATAAATACCATGCTTTTGGCATCTACATAGATCAGCTGTAATTTAATTAATAGTTTTTGAACTCATAGACATTTTCTTTGTCATGTTTGTATCAATACAATTAAGCTTTAACATGCTTTTGCTTTTTTCTGGGTCTTTACATGTTTTAGACTATGTATACCAATTGATGTATTTTGTTTGGCAATTAACTCTTTACTGAGAAATTTATAAAATTAAGTTTCTATATTTGAGAAGAAACTTATTTTAAACTTTTGCATCTAATATGTCAGATTGTGACTATTAATTATTTGACTTTAAGTTTCATTGTCTCTAAGGATGATAAATGCATAACAATAATGTTTTTTGCCCCTTTTCTTCCTAGTCAAAAGATTTGGTAAAAACGTACCCTCCCTTTGTGAACTTCTTTGAAATGAGCAAGGAAACAATTATTAAATGTGAAAAACAGAAACCAAGATTTCATGCTTTTCTCAAGGTAATGTGTATTTCTTTCAAATAAAAATTTGAGGATTGTTTCTGAAGTAATTCATCAAAATCATGAAAAAATGAAGTAAATTTTAACTCTAGTAAAATGTATCCATGTAGGAACATCTTAATGTCTGTTAATTTTAGTTGTACTTGTGGTGACAATGATGTTTAGCTTTGGAAAGTTTGATATATTCAGTATTAGGTGCCAGGAGGCAGCTGAGTGAATAAGAATGTTATATGTGGTCATTTTTTTTTTTTAAAGTTGTGGCTGGGTGCAGTGGCCAATGTCAGTCTGTATTCTTAGCAGTTTGAGAGGCTGATAAGGGAGGACTGCTTGAGCAACATAGTGAGACCCCTATCTGTACAAAAAAGTGTTAAAAAAAATATACGTTATTTTAGTTCTCGAAACATCTAATGATTTTCCAGTGAGATTTGTTTTGCCTTTAGTGATTTTTTTCTTGCCAGTTCCTTTGTTATTTAATGGTACTAGCATAATTAATATTATTAAATGTGTTTTTTCTTGTGAACAATGTAGACTTAAGAGAATTGTAAGGTGGAATATATAGGAGTTTGTAGAGGAACTCACTTTTTGTATAAGATGTTAACCACTGGCTGGCCAAGAGGTCATTTCAGGCCCTGAAAAATTATTCAGCCACAGTAATCTGCTGGGGAGCAATTACACCTCTTTTCTATTCGTTTGTATCAGGGTCACTGATGATAAGGTGTAATTTAATAAAAGTAGGACATATAATCTTTTCAGAAAACCTTTTTTGAAATTGTTGAATAAATTTTTTTCAGATAAACCAAGCAAAACCAGAATGTGGACGGCAGAGCCTTGTTGAACTTCTTATCCGACCAGTACAGAGGTTACCCAGTGTTGCGTTACTTTTAAATGGTACGTGTCTGATCTGTTTCAGACTACTTATTTTAATGGAATTGTTTTTTCCAAAAAAGTTGAATTTCTTCTCATTTTCAGAGTTTCTTAGATTTCAGCATTAAAGTTTATATATATTTTGCTTTATGGATTATCTTAAAAAATACTTACTGGTGCTACAAAAATTCGGTCTAGCCTGAAATACTTTATTTGTTGTGATATCAATTATATTGACTAGTAATATACATTTTGTCTTTTCATTTAAAAGTCTTAATATTTCATGATGTGTCACTAATTCAAAATCATTTTACATCCAAGTACCTACAAAATTTGCCCACAAAATCACAAAGAGAGAGATAATTCGTATGTCCCAAGTTTTTTGTAGCCATTTTGAATTTTAATAAAGTTCTATATACTTGGCCTTACGCTTACTTTTTTTGCCTTTAGATTGCTCAGAATACTCTTGAAACATGTATTTATTCTAGAACTGAACTACAGATATCAATAGAAGGGAGTTTTACAGCAGAGAATTTTTATAAATAAGTTTTGCCTGTAGTAAAAAATGTATAGTATATTCTGTTACATTTAGCTGGCTAAGGACAGTATCATTTTAATTTTATTTTTAATTAAGTATGAAAACTAAATTATAGTCTGTAATCCCAGCACTTTGGAAGACCAGAGGTAAGCCCAAGAGTTGGAGACCAGCTTGGGCAACATACAGAGACCCTGTCTCTAAAAATAATTAAAAAAAAAAAAAGAATTATAAACAGGAATAAGTCAATAATAAAGCATTTAATTCCTAAACTTAATCTACACTAATACGTGCAGCAGACAAGGAGGCAAATTTTGTGACTGTTTAATCTGTTATTTTCTTTATAAGTCTTCGTTAGTATATGAATTATAGTAGTAACTAAAAATTTGACAATTTTTGTTTTCTTTCTTTAGAATTATCTAATAAATTGAGAATTACTGGCTTATAAAATGATTTATCTACTATTTAAAATTATTATGTTTTACAAATTATAAGGAGAATATATGAACAGACTTCAGGTTTCCAAAACATTGTGGTTTTCTTCTAATTTACATATCTTCATTATTATTTCATTTAGTACTTGTAGAAATTCATAAATGTTATGAATAAAATTATTTCTAAGCTTTATTTCTATTATTGCACATGAGAGATTAAATAGGTGGACAGTGGTACTAGACTAAACTTAGATTTGATAAGACTATGCCAAGGATGACATAAGGAACACAAATAAACAACCTGGAGTAGAAGAGTCAATGTGTTAAGCATAAGTCTCTAAAGTAACAAAATCTGTTGTTAAAGATACCAGATGCTCTCTGTGATGTAGCCATGGGCCCCAGTATGAAATACAAAGTACATTATGATTTCTGAGCTTATTGAGGATCATGTCTTTTCATTTAGCACTACAGAGAGAGTTTGAGGAATTTCGGAGTCCCCAAGCATTGCTTGAAGGGATTGGAACATCAGTGTAAGAAAATCAAGATTACATATTCTGAAAATTTAGTCAGTAAAGATGGAAACCTTAACAGATGTATAAGAGAATTTTTTAGGGAACAGTGCTTAAAACTTTTTTAAAAGTAAAGATTGAATATTGTCTTTAAACATTAATCAGCTATATCAAGATGGACAGCATTTTAAAGTCTTAGATGAGAAATCACTGAATTTTTTATGCATGAAAAAAACATTGTATTATTACAGATCTTAAGAAGCATACAGATGATGAAAATCCAGACAAAAGCACTTTAGAAAAAGCTATTGGATCACTAAAGGAAGTAATGACGTAAGTGCATTGTTTCAATTTTTGATCGTGCCTTAGATTTCGAATGGAATTGATAGAACAACTAGAATCATAAATAGAAAAATATCAATAGCAAAATTCTTGTAAAATAATATAAAATAAATTATTTTTCTAATAGTGTAGTTACACAGAAGTATCGTAAGATACATTCATTAATCAAAACGTTTATTTCATTCATTAATCAAAACTATTGTGCACAGAGAATAATAGTTTAGAAACTTGAAAATGTTACAAATGCCCTATTAGACATTTTCTTCATATATCTCTAGTCATAGCTTGTTTCTGTCTACGTATTAATGTCAGTTGCCCAAATGTAACTTGAGAATTTGACCACAGTGACACGAAAAGATTTATAATACTTTTTCACTTTAACTTTTAACTTTTTGTTTTCTACCTACAATTCTGTGGAATTAAATTGGCAGGATTGGTTGGAAATCTATTAAAAGTGTAAATTCAATGAAATTGATTTGAGGAGTTTGTTTGTTTGAGACGGCGTCTCACTCTGTAGCCCAGGCTGGAGTGCAGTGGCATGATCTTGGCTCACTGCAACCTCTGCCTCCTGGGTTTAAGCAGTTCTCTGCCTCAGCCTCTAGGGTAGCTGGGACTACAGGTGCCTGCCACCATGCCCAGCTAATATTTGTATTTTTAGTAGAGACAGGGTTTCACCATCTTGACCAGGCTGGTCTTGAACTCCTGACTTCGTGATCCACCTGCCTCAGCCTCCCAAAGTGCTGGGATTACAGACGTGAGCCACTGTGCCCAGCCTGATTTGGGGAGTTTGATCATAAACTTAGGCTGCTTACTATAAGTCTAACTTGGAAACAGGACTGATCAGAAATGATCTTCTGACTGTTAGGAGCAGAGTGGAAAACTCTCTTGCCATTAACTGTTTTTGTTTTGCCTCAGAAGGCAGTTTAAGTGGACTTTATATATCAGTGTATTTAATTGATTTCTGAGATTCCAGGTGCTTCTGTGTGAGAGTTTCTTAAAAGGCTTCCAGAAGAGCTTTTAAGGAAAAACTTCACTAGCTCTAGAGAGGGGATTCAGCAGAGACCTCTCTGTCATTCTCTTATTTGAAACAATAATGCTCAAATTAGTTATTATCAGCTTCTGTTGCTGCTGAAAGGGTTATGTAAACAGGTGTCCAAAGACTCCCTCAGATACCAAAATCTACAGGTGCTCAGGTCCCCTACAGTCAGCATCCACTGATATGGAGGGCTGACTGTATATACCTTTTTGTTTTGTTTTCTTTTTTGCTTATATTTGTATTTTATACATTCACCAACCAACCATCATGCTTTTGATTTTCTTTTCCCCCTGGGACCAGGATAATAGTATTGAGACTATTATGATGACAGTTCTCTGTGTTTTTTCAACACCCTGTGGTTTAAAATACTCTGACACACAATATTTACCTTGATCTTTTCAACAAACTTTACGAAGTAGACAGTCATTGTTTTCATATTTTTATAAAAGAAACTGAGAGGTTGTTACCTGCTCAGTTTATCTGTTTAGAGTGTAGAATACTCTACAAGTGGCTTATGCTAATTGTTATTTATGTATAATATATTTTGATAAGCAAAGATTATAAAGTAAGTAAGGAAAAGTAGCAAATAGATTAGTCATTTGACATGTTGCCTTCTTTAGAATAGCGTCAAGCTTGCTGTTGTAGGGATAATGAGCTGAATCATTTAAGTTTCTTGAGAACTTCTATTTTTAATGTATCCCTACCCTAAGTGCCTTTCCCATAGATTTTCAATAAATGTTGAATTATAGGAGCTGTTATTTTAATGTTGAATTGTGAAGCTGATTTATAAGCCTTATGAAATTTTACCAGATCTAAATTCTTGAGATTCTTGAACATTTACTCTAGAGATTTAATGCTTATTTTGGTTGATTAAAACCACCATAACCTGTCAGACACAGGAAATAATGACACAACACCATTTCACTAGTCCTTGCCATTTGAGCAAACTAAAAACGCCTCCTAAAATTGGATTCTAACAACATCAGGTATATGTGCCTAGTTTTTCAATATTAATCTGTTACATATACATATGTTTTTAGTTACTTCAAATATGACTTTTTTAAAACTACACATATTTAAAATATAGTGTGATTAATTTTGGCACACATATGTTCCCATGAAACCATCACCACAATCGAGATGAGGAACATTTCCATCACCCCTAAAATTTACTGGTGCCCCCTGGTAATCTCCTTTTCTTGCCCATCCTGTTTTGCCCTTCCCAAGGCAACCTTCTATCACTGTAATTTAGGAATGCCCCAGATATTGCGGGGTAAGTTGCGGATCATGGCAATAAAGGAAATATCCCAGTAAAGCAACTCGTGAATTTTTTCATTTCTCAGTGCATATAAAAGTTATGTTTATACCATAGCCTATGAATTATACAGTAGCGTTATGTTTAAAAATTAATGTACGTACCTGATATCTGAGCCTTCAGTAAGTTCTAGCTTTTTGCTGGTGAAGGTCTTGCCTTGATGTTGATGGCTGCTTACCAGGGTGGTGGTTGCTGCAGGCTGGGTTGGCTGGGGTCATTACTTTTCTCTCTCTCTCTCTCTCACTTTCTTTTTTCTTTTTTTTTCTTTTTTTTTTTTTTTGAGACAAAGTCTCACTCTGGTTGCCCAGGCCAGAGTGCGGTGGCGCAGTCTTAACTCACTGCAGCTTTCACCTTCTCCCACCTCAGCCTCCTGAGTAGCCGGCATTGCAGGTGTGTACCACCATGCCTGGCTAATTTTTGTATTTTTTGTAGAGCTAGGTTTCACCATGTTTCCTAGACTGGTCATGTACTCCTGAACTCAAGCGATCTGCCCACCTCGGCTTCCCTAGCTACTGGGATAAGTACCGGGAATACATGCATGAGCCACCACACCTGGGCAGCAATTTCTTCAAATAATACAGCAATGAAGTTGACTGTATCAATTGACTCTTCCTTTCATGAACAGTTTCTCTGTAGCATGCAGTGCAGTTGAATAGAATTTTACCCATAGTAAAACTTAAAAGTTGTGGTCAGTTATTTTAGATTTTGAACATCACGTTATCAACTAAGTGTCTATAGTATTCTAAATCCTTTCTTGTCCTTTCAACAATGTTCACAACATCTTCACCAGGAGTAGATTCCATCTCAAGAAACCACTTTCTTTGCTTATATATAAGAAGCAACTCTTTATCTGTTCGGGATTCTGTTCATGAGATTGCAGCAATTCAGTCCTATCTTTAGCCTCCACTTCTAATTGTAGTCCACTTGCTATTTCTGCCACATCTGCAATTCCTTCTGCAACTGAAATCTTGAACCCCTCAAAGTCATCCTTAAGGATTGGAATCAACTTCTTCCAGACTATTAATGTTGATATTTTGACCTCCCACGATTCACAGATGTTCTTCTTTTTCTTCATTTTTATTTGTGCCTCCTTGGCCTGAGCTCTGGCTATTGTTCTTTTTTCTCCCTCGCCTCTCTGCTGCTGACCACTGCAGGCTCTCTGCAACCTGCAACCTATAACCTTGGCGTTACCTCCCCTGAGGTCTCCGGAGGCCTATGCCCCCAGCCTCTCACACCCAGCCTCACCTGTCCGATAGGCGTTCTTAAATGGCAACAAAGATGGTGAATCCTTTCCGGTAGGTTTTCTTTTTCCTTTTTTTTTTTTTTTTTGGTCAGTTCAAGTTTAATAGAAACTGCAAAAGATCAGTTGGCTGATGTGCTCTATTGATACATCATTCAAATCAATGGCCTGCCCCACAGCGCAACTCAGGCCATTCCTACCAAGGGAAGAAAGGCTGGCCTCTCTTAACTCCTGTAGCAAAGGCTTGGCTTGTACCACACCACATCTCATCTGAATCTAAAGTCTAGTGTTTTACTTATGAAAAGAAAATAGAAAAGAGGTTTTGTTATGGCTGTCCACTGCAGTCTGGCACTAAAATGGCCCAATGCTCACTTCTGCTTGGAAAAATATTCTGTGCTCTTTTGGACATCATCCAGTAGGTTTTCAATTGACTTGATGATTCTTGTGATTCTTCTGATGGATTTGTTCTGTCTGTGGCAGCTATAGCCTTATGAAATGTGTTTCTTAAATAGTAAGACTTAAAAGTTGAAATTACTCCTTGATTCATGGGCTGCAGAATTGGATGTTGAGCTAGCAGGCATGAAAACAAAATTAGTCTCCTGTACATCTCCATCAAAGCTCTTGGATGACCAGGTATATTGTCAATAAGCGGTAATCTTTTGAAAGGAACATTTTTCTGAGCTGTAGGTCTCAAGAGTGGGCTTAAAAGATTTAGCAGGGCCTGGTGCAGTGGCTCATGCCTGTAATCCCAGCACTTTGGGAGGCTGAGGTGGGCGGATCGCTTGAGGCCAGGAGTTTTAGACCAGCCTGACCAACATGGTGAAACCCCGTCTCTACTAAAAACCCAAAAAATATTAGCTGGGTGTGATGATGCACGCCTGTAATCCCAGCTACTCAGTGGCTGAGGTACGAGAATTGGTTGAATCCAAGACCTGGATGTTGCAGTGAGCCAGGATTGCGCCACTGCACTCCAGGCTAGATGACAGAGTGAGACTCTGTCTGGAAACAAAAAAAAAAAAAAGAAAAAAAATGTAGTGAACCATGACAGATGTGCTGTCATCCATACTTTGCTGTTTCATTTGTAGAACACAGGCAGAGTCGATTTAGTATAATTCTTAAGGGCCCTAGGATTTTCAGAATGGTTAGTGATCATTGGCTTCCACATAGTCACCAGTTGCATTAGCCCCTAACAAAAGAGTTAGCCTGTCCTTCGAAGCTCTGAAACCAGGCATTGTAAGAGTCCTAGAAAAGCATCTTACTAGCTGTAAGAGTCCTAGAAAAGCATCTTCTTCTACTGGAGGGCTGTTTTGTCTACATTGGAACTCTATTGTTTAGTATAGCCACCTTCTTCAATTATTTTAGCTAGGGTTTCTGGATAACTTGCTGTAGCTTCTCCATTAGCACTTGCTGCTTCACCTTGCACTTTTATGTTACAGAAATGGCTTCTTTCCTTAAACTTCCATGAAACAACTCTGCTAACTTCTAACTTTTCTTCTTCAGCTTTCTTACCTCTCTCAGCTTTCACAAAATTGAATTGTTCTGGATTAGTTAGGGGCTTGTTCTGGATTGTTAAGGCTGGTCTGATCTTTCTAGACCACTCAGACCTTCTCCATATCAGCAATAAGGTTGTTTCACTTATTATTCATGTCACTAGAGTAGCAGTTTTAATTTTTCTTCAATAACTTTTCTTTCACATTCACAGTTTGGCTGTTCGATGCAAGAGGCTTAGCTTTAGGACTATCTCTGTTTTCAACTGGCCTCTCACTAAACTCAATCATTTCTAGCTTTTGATTTGAAGTGAGAAATGTGCAACTCCTTTCATTTAAATAGTTAAAGGACATTGTAGGATTGGTTATTAATTTAAATATTGTTGTATCTCAGGGAATAGAGAAGCAAGAGGAGAGAGAGAGAGGGAATGGCTAGCTGGTGGAGCACTCAGAACACACGTATCTATTGATTAGGTTCAGTGTCTCATACAGGCATTGTTTGCGGTGTCCCAAAAACAATTACAATAGTAACATCATTGTAACACCATAACAGATACCGTAATCACCATAATCACCATAACGGATCATCATCATAATCACCATAACAGATATAATAATAATGAGAAAGTTTGAAATATTGAGAGAAATACCAAAATGTGATAGAGACACAAAGTAAGCACGTATTGTTGGAAAAATGGCAATATAGACCTGTTTGACACAGGGTTGCTCAGAAATCTTTCAATCTCTTTGAAACAGCAGCAACAGCAACAACAAACAAAAAACGCTATATGTGAAGCACAATAAAGTAAAGCACAATAAAGCGAGATATGCGTATATACACTTTCTAGGATTTTATTTACATGGACTCTTTTGTCTGGCTTTTTTTTTTTAACTCAGCATAATTACTTTGAGATTATTCCTTATTGTTGCTTATTTCATTAATGAATTTACTTTTATTTTCCATCATATGGATATATCACAGTTTACCCATTTTCATGTTGATGGCATTTTGATTGTTTCCAGTTCTTGGCTATTACAAGTAAAGCTGCTTTGAAAATTTGTGAACCAGTCTTTGTATAGACATATGCCTTCATTTCTCTTGGATGAATACCTAGGAGTGGGAATCGTAGGTCAGATAGTTGGTGTATACATTTTTTTTCTGGGGGTAGGGGGCAGGGTCTCATTCTGTGGCCCAGGCTGGAGCGTGGTGGTATACTGTTGGCTCATTGCAGCCTCCACCTTTCAGCCTCAAGCATTCCTCCCACCTCAGTCTTCTGAGTAGTTGGGACTACAGGTGCAATGCTACTGGGTAAGTTTTTGTATTTTTTGTAGAGACAGTGTTTCACTATGTTGCCCAGGCTAGTCTCGACCTCCTGGACTCAAGCAATCTGCATGCCGCAGCCCCTCAAAGTGTTGGGATTACAGGCCTGAGCTACTGCACCGAGCAAGGTGTATGCATTTCTAAGAAACTGTCAAACTGTTGGCAAGATGGTTATATTATTTTGCGTTCCCACCATCAGTGTGTGGTGTTCGAGTTTCCGTGTCCTTACCAACAGTTGGTGTGGTCAGTCATTTTATTTTTTTTAATATTTATTTATTTATTTATTTTTGAGACAGAGTCTCGCTCTGTCGTCAGGCTGGAGTGCAGTGGCGCAGTCTTGGTTCACTGCAACCTCTGACTCCCTGGTTCAAGCGATTCTTCTGCCTCAGCCTCCCAAGTAGCTGGGATCACAGGCAAGCACCATCATATCCAGCTAATTTTTGTATTTTTAGTAGAGACGGGGTTTCACCCTGTTAGCCAGGGTGTTCTTGATCTCCTGACCCTGTGATCTGCCTGCCTTGGCCTCCCAAAGTGCTGGGATTACAGGAGTGACCCACCGTGCCTGGCCTATGTTTTATTTTTTTATTCTTAATTTTTGAGATGGAGTCTTACTCTGTTGCCCAGGCTGTAGTGCAGTGGCACAATCTTGGCTCATGGCAACCTCTGCCTCCCGGGTTCAAGCAATTCTCCTGCCTCAGCCTCAGGACTAGTTGGGATTACAGGCACCTGCCACCATGCCCAACTAATTTTAGTATTTTTAGTAGAGACGGGGCTTCACCACGTTGACCAGTCTGGTCTCGAACTCCTGTCCTCAGGTGATCCACCCGTCTCAGCCTCCCAAAGCACTGGGATTATAGGCGTGAGCCACCGTGCCCGACCTGGCCAGTCATTTTAATTGGTGACATTCTAATAGATGTGTGGTTGTTTTTCCCATTTTCATAACGACAAATGATGTTAAACATCTTTTCATGTGATTATTTGCTGTCATATTACTTTGTTTGGTGATGTGCCTCTTTGAGTCTTCTATTTGAAAAAAAATTTTGCTTGTTTTGCCATTGAATTTTGAGAGTTCTTTATATATTCTAGTTAAAAGGCTTTCTTAAAAAAAGGTATATGATTGCAAATATTTCCTCCTAGTTTCCAGCTTGTTTTTATCTTTTGACATTTCTTGCAAAAAATAGGAGTTCTAGATTTTGAAGTTTAATTTATGAAATTTTATTTTAACAAAAAAAAAATACAAAAAAAATTTTATTTTAACGAATGGTACTTTTATCTAAGAAATATTTGTCTAACCCAAGGTTACAAGGATGTTTTTCTTATTTTCTGTTTAAGAATGTTTGTGGGATTAGTCTTTAGGTAAAAATCATTTAGGTCTGTGACCCATTTTGAGTTAATTTTGAAGTTCATTTTTAAACTATGGAAATCTATTCTAGCAGTGTTTGTTGAAAAGAGTATCCTTTCTCTACTGAATAGCTTTTGTACCATTGCTGAAAATTAGCTGACCATAAATGTAAGAGTTTATTTCTTTATCTCAATTCTGCTTCATTGATCTGTATGTCTGTGTTTATGCCAGAACCACACAGCCTTGATTACTGTACTTTAAGTTTTGAAATTGGGAAGAATGTGTCTTCCAACTTTGCTCTTTTTCAAAATTGGGTTTGCTATTCTGAGTTCCATAAATTTGGCGTGTGGCTTTTAGAAGCATCTTGTCAGCTTCTGAAAAACAACAACAAAAAACTGTGGGGAATGTGTATAGGAATTTTATTGAATTTGTACGTCAATTTGAGGAGTATTATCTTAGCAATATTATTATTATTTTTGAAATGGAATCTTCACTGTCACTCAGGCTGGAGTGCAAGGCACAATCTTGGCTCAATGCAACCTCCACCTCCTAGGTTCAAATGATTCCCCAGCATCAGCCTCCTGAGTAGCTGGGACTACAGGTGTGCACCACCATGCGTGGCTAATTTTTGTATTTTTAAGTAGAGATGGGGTTTCAGTATGTTGTAAGCTGGTCTCGAACTCCAGACCTCAGGTGATCCACCCACCTTGGCCTCCCAAAGTATTTGGATTATAGGCATGAGCCACCTCGCTCAGCCTATCTTAGCAATATTAAATCTTCTGATTTATGAATATTTATTTACTTTTAATTTCTCTCAACTATATTTTGTGGTTTTCAGAGGATAAGCTTTGTGGGTTTCTTGTTAAACTTATTCTTAAGTATTTTATTCTTTTTGATACTATTGTAAATGGAATTGCTTTCTTAATTTCATTTTTTTGATTGTTTATTGCTAGCATATAGAAATACAATAGAATTTTATATGGTGATCTTGTATCTTGTAACCTTGATGAATTTCTTTATTCTAATAATGTTTTAGTGAATTCTTTAGGATTTTCCATAAATAAGATTATGTCATTGGTAAATATAGTTTTACTTTTTTTTTTAAGCTGGATAGCTTTTTTTTTTATATCTAATTGTTCTGGGTGAAAGCTGCTGTACAATGTTAAACAGAGAAGTAGTGAGTGTGGACGTCTTGTGTTGTTTTTCATTTTGTGGGGAAAGCATTCAGTCTTTCACCACTATGGATGAGCTTTGGAGTTCTTGTAGATTTCCTTTATTAGAGTGAGCAAGTCCTCACCTACACTTACATTGTTTTATGTTTTTATTTTAAAATAGATTGTTTGTTTGTTTGTTTGTTTTGAGACAGGGTCTTGCTCTGTCACTAAGGCTGGAGTACAGTTGTGCAATCAGCACACTGCAGCCTTCAACTTCTGGACTCAAGAGATTCTCCCACCTCAGCCTCACGAATAGAGGTTGGAATTACAGGCACATGCCAACAGCCTCGGCCATTTTCTTAAAAATTTATTTTGTAAAGATAGAGTTTCACTATGTTGACAGGCTTTCTGTTGGGTTCTGTCACATGCTTTTTTGTGTGTCTACCAAGCCGGTCATTTGTTTTTTTTTTTCCTGTTGATTATGGCATATTACATTAATTGATTTTTTGCATGTTAACTCAACCTTGTGCTTATATTCCTGGTATAAATCCCAGTTGGTGATGATGTATAATCCTTATATGTTGCTAGATTTGTTTTGCTAGTATTTTGTTGAAGATTATTGTGTCTATAGTCATAAGGTATACTGGTCTGTAGTTTTCTTTTGATGTCTTCTCTGGCTTTGGTGTCAGGCTATTACTTGTTTCACAGAATGAGCTGAGTAGTGCTTCTTTCTATTCTATTTTTTGTAAGAATTTGTGAACAACTGATAATTAATTCTTCAGTATTTGTTAGAATTAATCAGTGAAGCTGGGCACAGTGGCTCACGCCTGTAATCCCAGCACTTTGGGAAGCCGAGGTGGGCGGATTACTTGATGTCAGGAGTTCAAGACCAGCCTGGCCAACATGGTGGGCATTGTGGCACACGCCTGTAATCCCAGCTACTCAGGAGACTGAGACAGGAGAATAGCTTGGGGAGATGGAGGTTGCAGTGAGCCAAGATCGTACCACTGAACTCCAACCTAGGCAACAGAGCAAGACTCTGTCTCAAAGGAAAAAAAAAAATCAGTGAAGCCACCTGGGCTTAGGATTTTTATTAAAAGAAATTAATCTGTTGTTATAGATCTATTCAGATTTTCTGTCTCTTCTTGACTCAGTTTCTGAATTTTGAATTTTGTATCTTTCTAGGAATTTGTCCAGTATAATATGCAATCTGATGTGTTGGCATGTGATTGTTCATAATGTTCCCTTATGATGCTTTCTGTAAGGTTAATAGTGATATCTCATCTTTTATCTCTGACTTTGGTAACTTGAATATTCTCTTTTTTTCTTGGTCAGCCTAGCTAAAAGGTTTGTCAGTGTTGATTTTTTTTCAAAGAACCAACTTTTGAGTTACTTGATTTTTTTTCTGTTATTTTCGTACATTCTATTTCATTAATTTCTATTAATGTAATCTCTTTTTACTTTCTTCTTTTTGTGCTAGGTTTAGTTTGCTCTTTTATTTCCCACTATCTTAAGGTAGAGGGTTACATTATTGATTTATGATTGTTCTTTCTTACTGTGCCCATTTATGGCTAAAAATTTCCTCTAAGCAACTGCTTTAGTTGCTGTCTCACAAATTTTGGTGTGCTGTGTTTCTGTCTCAGAAAGTCTTTTCTGATTTCCCTTGTGATTTTTTTTTTCTTGATCCATTGGTTATTTAGGAGTATGTTAATTCCCACATATTTGTGAATTTCTAAAGTTTTCTTTTGGTATTAATTTCTAGTTTCACTCCATTTTTGTTCCATGATTTTAGTCTTTTTAATCAGTCTTGCATGACACCTGCATGGTATCAGTCTTTTTAAACTTTTTGAGGCTTTTCTTCTGTGGCTTACCCTGGAGAATATGCTGTGTACACTTCAGAAGAATGTGTGTATTTGCTATTGTTGAGTGGAGTATTCTATAGATTTCTGTTAGGTTTAGTTGTTTTATAGTGTTGTTCAAGACTCCTATTTCCTCCTTCTGTCTAGTAGTTCTGTTCTTTATTGAATGTGGAGTATTGGAGTCCTCAACTATTATTTTTGAATTGTCTAATGTCTTCATTTCTGTGTTTGCTTAAGTTCATACGGGTTATAATTGTTACATTTTTCTGGTGGATTGACTCTTTTATCATTATAAAGTGTCTGTAGTAAAAATTTTTGCCTTAAAGCTTTTTAAAATATGATATTACTGTAACCATTATAGTTCTGTTTTGCTTTCTGTTTGTGTGGTATCTTTTTCCATCCTTTTTCTTTCAACCTATGTGTTTTTTAATCTAGCCTATCTCTTATAGACAGCATATAGTTGGACCATGTGTTTTTATTCAGGCTGATAATCTCTGGTTCTGGATTGTTGACTGCATTTTCATTTAATGTTATTTATATTATTGATATATTTGGATTTACTCTGCCATTTTACTTAATTTTACTTACTGCTTTTTATGTCTAATGTCTTTTTTTTTCCTTTGTTCTGCCATTTTTTTTAAAACATTAACTGAATATTCTCAGTGTAATGTTTTGTTTTATTTTATTTTTTTGCAATCCTTATTTTAGCACTGGACATTTCAATTTTAAAAATAATTTTAGGCTGAGCGTGGTGGCTCATGCCTGTAATCCCAGCACTTTGGGGAGGCCAAGGTGGGTGCATGGCTTTGAGCTCAGGAGGCCAAGACCCACCTGGGCAACATGGTGAAACCCTGTCTCTGCAAAAAGTTTTTTTTAAAAAAATAATTATTTCACTATATACCCTTTTAACTTACTTTCTTAGTTGGTTGCTCCAGGGATTATCACATGTATCTTACCAGAAACTACTTCAGATTTATAATGACTGTCTCCAGTGAGTTACAGTAACATTACTTCTCTATTCTCCCTTCCCCCTTTTTGTGCTGTTATTTTAAAACATAATACATTTATTATGTGTTCTAACCCATTTATTATATGTGTTATATGGTTATAATTCTAGTATTTTTTTTTTTATATCCATGGGAGATTGGTTCCACGACACTGCCCCACCCAATCATGGATACCAAAATTTTTGAATCTTCAGGTCTCTTGTATAAAGTATTGTAATATTTGCATATACTATATCTGGTAAATAATCTTTAAATTACTTATAATATCTAATACAGTGTAAATGCTGTATAAATAGTTATTTGTTATTTTTACTTTTTAAATTGGATTGTTATTCTTTTTTTTTTTCTGAATCTTTTTGATGAGGTTATTTGAAGTCGTAACCGAGGGAATCCATAGATACGGAGGACCATATTATTAAATACGCCACATAATTTTATATCTTTTAAAACAAGATAGAAAGGAGAGCAAGTACATATAGTTTATTAATCTTATTTACTGTTTCTGCTATTAATCATTCAGATTTACTGTCTAGTGTGATTTCTCTTACTCCAGAAAAGCTTTAGTTTTATATCAGATTTTATCTTTGTTCACTATTTTTAAAGCTCTGGTTATGAATTATTTGTCCAGGTGTCACTTTCTTCATGGTTTTTGGTTTTTTTTTTTTTGAGACAGAGTCCTCTATCACCCAGGCTGGAGTGCAGGGGCATGATCTGGGCTCACTGCAGCCTTTGCCTCCCCTGTTCAAGCGATTCTCATGCCTCAGCTTCCTGGGTAACTGGGATTACAGGTCTGCACCACCATGCCCAGCTAATTTTTGTATTTTTGGTAGAGACAGGGTTTCACCATGTTGGCCACTTTGGTCGTGAACTCCTGACCTCAGATGATCCACCTGCCTTGGCTTCCCAAAATGCTGGAATTACCGATTTTCTTCACATTTTTGTGCTTGAGGTTTGTTGCACTTTTTGGCTTTGTGGAATTAAAGTTTTTATCGAGTTTGGGAAAATCACACCTATATTTGGCCTCTTAAGTGACACACAACTAATGGATGCTATGCTTTTTTTTTTTCCTCTCTGTTGTCTCTCTTTTTAATTTTGGATGATTTCTATTGTAAAAGTTGATTATATAAATTGGATCATTCATTTTGTAGCACTTGTGTTTTAATTGGCTTTTGTGTATTCAATATTGAATTGAATAACCTAGATAAATTTAGTTACATACAGGCTCTCAAAGTTCAAAAGGCATGCTAAGATATTTTTTGGGACACCAGCTGGTAACATGTTTATACATTTTCTGGATCATTCACAGGCTGTTATTCTTAAAACTAAAAGACCACGGCTATAAAATCATACACTCCAAGTAAGATTCATTTCTTAATTGGTATCTTGAGGCTCCAAAAGTAATTCAGTACTCAAAGATTGCTGCAATACAAAATTCTATCTCAGAGTTAGCTGAGACTCCAGAGCTTTCCCCTTCTTTTTCTACAATTCTTCCTTTTTTCCTTCTCTAAACTAAACTCTCTTTTTCTAAAATGCCTTAGCTTTCTAGCATACTATTTAAGTAAAAACACTTGAATAACAATTGATATAACAGAAAATTATTTAGACCTTTCTGCTGTTTTTTTTTTTTTTTTTTTTTTTTTTTGATACATAGTCTCACTCTGTTGCCCAGGCTGACTGGAGTACAGTGGCGCAATCTCGGCTCATTGCAAACTCTGTCTCGCAGGTTCAAGCGATTCTCCTGCCTCAGCCTCCTGAGTAGCTGGGATTACAGGCGCGTGCCACCACACTCAGCTGATTTTTGTGTTTTTATTAGAGACTGAGTTTCGCTATATTGGTTGGGCTGGTCTTGAACTCCTGACATCAAGTGATCCACCCACCTTGGCTTCCCAAAGTGCTGGGAGGATTGCAGGTGTGAGCCATCGTGCCCAGCCTTTTGTGCAATTTTATAAAGCAAAAGATGAAATTCTCATGTAAAAGACACCCTTCCTATGCTAAAAGGAATGGTGACATTCTTCTTATCAAGGACAAAGAATCTAGAACAAGAAAAATACTGTATAGACCTTTGGCTTCTTCATCTGATTCAGTCACATTTTCACATTTATCTATTCTTTGTCCAATCCAGTATATTGGTAACTGACTGTAACTTATATACCCCAAATTTGATTCACAGCCTTCATAAGATTATCTATTTTTAGAAAAATTTTAATGTTTAGCCCTATTCCGTTTTGTTAGAAATATAATTTGGATTCACCTGTCTTATAAACCAGTGAGTTTATATGTTTTACTATCCTGTGGCTACAATTCTGAAATAAAAGCTATGAGATCTTTATTTGTGCATATGTATATATGTTTAGATGTGTGTACTAGGCACATGTATTAAGTTATATGTTGTGTCTATATAATAATATCTGGTATAGTTGGCCAGAAGTTTGTTAAGAGATTCTGTTCCATTAGGTATAAGTAAGTGAACACTCATGTAAAATATATAGTGATTAACATCAATCTTTTTTCAGTTTATGTGACTAAATCTTTGATAAATTAATTAGTTTTAAAATTGTTGATAAAATAAAATTTAAGTCTTCAAAACTGGGTGGGCATTGTGGCTCACATCTGTAATCCCAGCACTTGGGAGGCTGAGACCGGTGAATCACTTGAGGCCAGCCTGGGCAAGTTTGAGTTCAAGATTTCGAGACCACCCTGGGCAACAAGTGAAACTGTCTCTACTAAAAATACAAAAATTAGCCAGGTGTGGCGGTGTGGTGTGGTGTGTGCCTCTAGTCTCAGCTACTCAAAGGCTGAGTCAGGAGAATTGCTTGCACCCAGGAGGTGGAGGCTGCAGTGAGCCGAAATTGCACCACTGCACTCCAGCCTGGGCCACAGAGCAAGACTCTGTTTCCAAAAAAAAAAAGTCAAAATTGTCAAAATACATTTTTGCTTGGAATTAGTGGTCAGTTTTATGTTTCTTGCTGCTAATGTTTTAAAGTCTTGGAGCTTTTAAGTCTAGCAGAAAATAAAATGATCATGTAATTCTTTGATACATGAGATTAATATTATTGATTTAATAAAAACAGCTGTATCTTTTGAGTTATTTACAACATACCTATATATTTCACTTTAGGTTCTTATTTAGTAAACATCTGATACTAACAGGTTACAATTTTGATTAATTAAAAAAAACTTAAATAATGACTGGCTCTAATACCTCAATTTTCATAATGAATCTAGGCATAATTGCTAAAAATTTATGTAACTAAATGGCATAAACATAACTAAACTTTCCAAATAATTTGAAATCTTTAAATTATGTTACATTAAGTAACAGAACTCATTAAATGCCTGAGTCGGATCCAAATAAGAGAATAAAACAAATTGCTGAATAAATAGGTTTGTTCTTGGCTTCTTAAATTTTATAAAAGACTAAATATACTTAGATTTATTAATATACATAAAATTATGAAAAGGACAATGTTTTTTAATCAAAAATAATGACTGTCAATTCACAGGTTAAAGTTTGTTTCAAAATATAAATTTAAGAAGAAAATTAAAATTGGAGGAAAAATAACTGTGAGAGAGTGAAAGAGAGATGCAAAGATAGTTATGGATACAAAGATGTATTTTTAGTTAAATAATAATTTTAAAATAAATGTCTATGTGATAAATTTTTGTCCAAGGGCAAAATGGTTGTTCCAGTATCAAAAAAGTAAAATTACAGGATTGAGATTAGGTGTTTGAGAAAATAATGAAAGCTCTAACAAGTCAAAGAGGGTTAATGAAGGCTGGGCTTTATAAAGGAAGGGTTATGTGTGATCAGGTTGATAGGGTTGGAAAGGATTTCTTTATAAGTTTTTTCTAAAAATTAAACATTGGTGTCAGTTGGCACTGATTGATATAGGACCAAAGTCTGAATCTCTGTGTTTAAAAACAATGAGGTTTTCTTGAAGTATTGATCAGCTTTTAATAAAATTGTAAGAGGTTTTAATTTTTAATTCCAGAATCTGTTTCTTTAACAGCCATCTTCTAAACTGCAGGCAGTTTCACTTTTGTCCTACATTTCTTCCTGATACCTATTTAATTTCCCCATTTCAGGTTAAAAATGTTGTCTTCTATATTTAAAATTATTATTTTAATTAATTAATTTATTTATTTATTGGAGATGGCCTCACCCAGTCTCCTAGGCTGGAGTGCATTGATGTGATCTCAGCTCACTACAACCTCTGCCTCCCAGCTTCTAGAGATTCTCCTGCCCCAGCCTCCCAAATAGCTGGTATTACAGGTGTCCACTACCACACTCTGCTAATTTTTGTATTTTTAGTAGGTAACAACGTTTTGCCATATTGGCTAGGCTGGTCTTGAACTCCTGGCCTCAAGTGATACTCTCAGTGCTGGAATTAGAGGTATGAGCCCCCATGCCCAGCCTTATTTCTTAAGGTAGTATTTTCCTTTTGAAATTTCTCAGATTCATGTATCAGAGTTTTTGTTTTTTTGTTTTTTGGTTTTTTTTTTTTGGTAGCAGGGTCTCACTCTGTTACAGGCTGGAGTGCAGTGGCACAATCTTGGCTCACTGCAACCTCCACTACCCAGACGCAAGTGGTCCTACTGCCTCAGCCTCCTGAGTATGTTGGACTACAGGTGTGCACCACCATGCCTGGCTAATTTTTGTATTTTTTTTTTTAAGAGATGTGGTTTTGCCATTTTGCCCAAGCTGGTCTCAAACTCCAGAGTTCAAGCAATCCACCCGCCTAGGTCTCCCAAAGTGCTGGGATTGCAAACGGGAGCCACCATGCCCAGCCGGAGGTTCAGTTTTCACTGTGTCTCACAGCACGTGATTTTCAGGTCATATTGTTACTTTTTGCTTTTCCGCCTTTTGAGAAGGCCTGGGTTGATAACTCTTTTCAGCATTTTTCTGTCAAACTTCTATAACCGTTTTCTATGGTTCTAACTCTGTTGTTGTGTCCTGACACTAAAATGTTTCTCTTGAAGGCCTTGATTCTGTACCTGTGGCTTTTGATGATGTGTCTGAATTGTTACAGTTATTGTATAACATTATTTCTTTGTCTGATTAAATTCAAGTGCCCTTTTCATCTGGCTCAACTTCAGATTATCTAAATGAGCTTCCCCCAAGAAGAAACAATCATACTGCAGAAAGTTTTTCTTTGCCTTTTTGATAACTGGCCTAAGAAACAGCTTTTATGTTTTATCAAGAAAATTTCCTGTGTGGCCTTTATTGGGTTTTTGATTACTTAAAAAAAAAAAAAAACCTATCTACATAATATACAAAAGAAACATCTGAAATTTTAACAGATTAAGGTTTTTTTGTTTGTTTGTTTTTATCCATGTAGCTCTGTATCCCTCTTAAAGCTTTTTGAAAGGCTTTAAACTCTGGTTACATAAATGACTATTATTTCACAAGTGACCTGTGATCTGGTTTTGATCAAATGTTTTGAGACTTTCAACATCTTTGACAAACTTTCCCAAAATCAAGTTCTAGTTTTAGTATTTTTAACCTAAATTAACTGAGATTTTTTAGGTGAACCCCTGGAAAGCCTCAAAAGATTTCTCCCATCTTGAGAGATGGTAAATGATTAGGCTTATTTGATAAATTTTGTAAAAGACATTGACAAATGATAAGTGATACTAGATCTTTTAGTTGCATTTGTGGGTATTGATACGTTTCACAAATTGTATAAATTATAGAAATCTGTTATTATAATTTTGGTTTTTATCTTAATGCTGTGTTTCATAGAGATAACAGATTTTGTTGTCAGTTGTAAACTTTCATCAGATTTTAAAACTATGGCTAGTCTAAGTTTTTGTCATCTAGTTAACAGTTTTGGATTCTTCTCTAAAAACATTGATAATCATGAAAATGATTCTAACAAGTGCCCTTAAGTCAAGTTTCTGATAACTTTAAGATGAGTGGACTTGATGAAGATTTCCAAAACTCTAATTTAAGAAACTGTTGGGTTCATGAAACTACTAATCAAGATCAAGCAGAACAAAAATGAATTACATGGGATTGAATAACTGATGAAGATGGTGTTTTAATGACTTATTTAAAATATTACTGGTTCTTTATGCAAATGTTTTGTTTTCTAGACTTAAGAAAATTTTTTCTCTCGAGCTATCTATAACAACAGTTTGATAAAGTATGTTTTTGTAAACACAGATAAAACATTTATTTTATTTTATTTTACTTTATTTTTAAATTCAGTCTCTGTAGAGACTGTCAAAAATTGCCAATGCCAACTATATTGCAAGTCGTCATGGCAGGATATTGGGAAAACTTTTTAATTAGCAATAATCATGCCTTGGATAAACCTCATTGGCTACAATACTGCCACTGCACAAAGCTAAAACATTTATTATTATTTTTTTCTATTTAATGCCTCTACAGTTTGAAAACTTTTGTGCATTCTTTTGGCAATATAGTTATTTACATAAGTCTAATAGAAATCTATTCTCTCTTTATAGCAGAATACAATTGAAAACATTGGTTATATTACCAAGGCTTTGACTGAAATGTCATATTTGAAAATATGCATAAAATACCTGACTTCAAAGGTTCCTAGCCTTACAGTGAGTAAATTAAAAATTGTCACTTCCTGGCAGACCCAGGAACCTTAAGACTATCAGTAAAATATAAAGGCTGCCTTGGTTTGGTTTCCTAGTCTCAAGAGGTTTTAAAGTCTGAGATTTATACGTGATCAGTATAGAAAAAAAGTTATATTTCTAATAAAAAGCTATAATTCACCTGTTCTTAGATTGTAGCTCTGATGGTTGTTTTTGCATTCTCGTTATCTACCTATAGACTAGATCCTAAATTCTTCCAGATTTCTCCAATCCAACTGTCTTCCATAAAATTACTAAAAATGGGAACTGTACTGTTTCTAAAGCCCTATCAACTGAAACTAGATAAATTTTAAGAAACAAGTCTCATGGCTGATGTATGGGCCACATAAAGAGTTCATCAAAATGTCTGATGCTTTAATTGGAGACATTCAGACTGCACACCAGAACAAGAAGTTGACGTTTTTTAAAATGCTGTAGATAGCCTTTTCCAAGACAGTGGGGCAAGACTCCATATGATGACACTCCCACCTCTCTTGATGTCCGTCTTCTTGGCTTGACAAAATAATGCTGTAATTAAATTTCACAATCAGTAACTGCTTTAAGTAACTGGACAAAACCTGACCTAAGAAAGTCTTTTTTTTTTTTGAGACAGAGTCTTGCTCTGTTACCAGGCTCCAGGCTAGAGTGCAGTGGCATGATCTTGGCTCACTACAACCTCCGCTTCTGGGGTTCAAGCAGTGCTCCTGCCTCAGCCTCCCAAGTAGCTGGGACTACAGGTGCGTGCCACCACGCCCAGCTAATTTTTGTATTTTTTAGTAGAGACGGGGTTTCACCACGTTGGCCAGGATGGTCTCAATCTCTTGATCTCGTGATCCGCCTGCCTTGTCCTCCCAAAGTGCTGGGATTACAGGCATGAGAAAGTATTTTATTCTACCTAGTGAGTAACTTTAGCAACATCTATAACACAACTTTTTATTCAAAATGTACTGGTGGCCTCTTCTATAGAGTTGGCATTTTCTGCTTTAATTCAACCCAGTTCTAAAATAGTACTCAATGGCTACAATTAGTCTCACCCAGTATCCCCCATGGTCTTTTGATTTGTTTAGTTAGATGCCATCAGGCTTATGTTCTTGTTTCGAAACGATTGTACAAACTAAATTTATTATATTAATTATTTTCATATTATGATTTTTAAGCTTTGTTTTTATTGCTTGTCTAATATTTGTAAAGCCAACTCTCAACAGGTTAATGTTAGCTCAACGCTTTGAGATGATTGCTAATTTCCTACGGAACTAATAAGATGGAGCTTCAGGCAAAGCTGCCCTGAGAAAATTTTCCCTTCTGTCCTCTTTATTACTCAAATGTAGCCCAGCTTCCTGACATAGATCCCTTATATCTTACCCACAGTGTAGGATAGAGACAAGCAGGAGAGGTTTGTCCAGGCCCTGAGGGACAATTAAGCTGAACTTCAAGATAATTGATTAGCTGTGCTTTCAAAGAAAGATCTTGATGAAAAGGGGAAATGTGAGTGTTGATTATACAAAATTGGATCATTCTTGTCATACCCAACCAAGTCAAAGTTGAGGGACCAGGGGGAAAAGCACTCAGGGCACATGGCAGCTGTTCTAATAATTAATTTTCCACAAGCCTGACTGCTTAAAATGGCCTGCTGTAATCCTAAGACTAGTTTTACCTAGTAGTTGCTGAAACAACCTGCCATGACTCTATGACTAGTTTTACCCACCACTGTCACTCACTCAGTTTGCCAGCTCCCCAAAACTTTACTAGTGTCAATGACCTTTCTTTAAAAACAGTACATAATAACATTTCTCTTTCTAATAAAACTCCCAAAGTTCTCTTTATTATTAGAGTAAACTTTATTATTTGAAGACAACCTTGTCATTATGTATGCCCTGAATTATAATTTTTGCTTCCCCAATAAAAAGTAAAATTTAGAAATGTATCTTTATATGTTATTTTTGACTTTGACATTATTGCTGTCTTCAATTTTACTAAGCTTTTCTTTTGTAGTGTTTAGTGTGCCGTTATTCTCATCCAGTGTGTTTTTCATATAAAATATTGTAGCTTCCATCTCTAGATGACTGATTTGGGTTATCAGAAATGGTGACCACCACCTCCTTTTCTTTAAAGTCGTATATGCTTTCCTTTTGTCCTTTTCTACTTCACTACTGCCAAAGTGTTGCCTTCTTATATATCACATACATTATTATTTATAGTACGAAATGCAAGAGACCCTTAAATAACAATTCATGTGCAGAACAGTTACAGATACAATAAAAATTCCTGTGTGTTAAATGCAGAGTTTTGTTGTTATGAGGCTAATGAAAAATGATACTTTGATTTGGTCAATAAATAAGATCTTTTAAAAAGTATCTTTCATGTTTTTGCTTAAAATGGTTCAATCTTTCTTGTAGTTTTTTGAATTTATGACATGGATATAATAACTTTAAATTGTTTACTAATTCTGTCATCTCTGTTTCAGGTTTTTTTTTTCCCCATTAGTCTTATTTTCCTATTTCTTTGCATACCTGGTGTTATTTTATTGGATTCTAGACATTCTCAATTTTACTTTTTTGAGAGCTAGATATTTTTGTGTTCTTATAAATGTTTTTGAGTTTTTTCTGGCATGCAGTTAAGTAGCTTGCAAACAGTTTGTTATTTTCGTGTCTTGCTCTTAAACTTTGTTAGGTAGAGTCAGAACAGTATTTAGTCTAGGGTTAGTTTTCCCCTATTGAGGAAAGACCTTTCTTAGTACTCTACCCTGATGTCACATGTATCTTGAAGTTTTCCACTCTGATTGATGTCACTGTTCCATGCCATATGAACACTGAGCCCTGTTAACTCTAATTTTTTAATGTGTCTTCCCTAACCTCAGATCATGTTGAGAACTTGATCATTGCATGGTTGTTACAAGAAAGCCTTCCTAGAACACAAGGAGTTCTTTCTGTGCAGCTGTTTTCCAGTAATTTGCCCTGCAAAGTAGCCATCTTATTACACTGGACTCCCACGTTTGCTTCTTTCTCTTAGGGATATAGCTAGGCACTGTCTGTGTTTTCTTTGCAGGGAAGACACTTTCTGTAAGCTATAAGCCAGGACAGTTGTAGGGCTTGGCTTGATTCTGTTTTACAGAAATGCATATTAAGTGTCTTGAGAACTTTTGTTTCTTTATATTTTTGACTGATTTTTTTAGTTGTTTCAGGCAGAAGAGTAAATTCATTCCCTGTTATTCTATCTTGTCTGAAGCAGTAGCCTTAGTTTTTGTTTCAGTGAAATGATTAGCCTATGACTTTTGAAGACTCACATAAACCCTTATTTGAACTTATATTGAGAACTTCTAAATTTTATTAGGCTTAATTTTGTACAGGCTTAATGTATTTTACTAAGTGCATAGGGAGTATAGTAAATAATATAGAAAGGAATAATAGTAAAACACATTTCTGAAGGAGTCAATGTAAGTTTGTGTTTTTGTTTAGTTTTGTTTTTGTTTTTCAGATGGAGTTTCATTCTTGTTGCCTAGGCTGGAGTGGAATGATGTGATCTTGGTTCACTGCAACCTCTGCCTCCTGGGTTCAAGTGATTCTCCTGCCTTAGTCTCCTGAGTAGCTGGGATTACAGGTGCCTGCCACCATGCCCAGCTAATTTTTATATTTTTAGCAGAGACACAGTTTCACCATGTTGGTCAGGCTGATCTTGAACTCCTGACCTCAGGTGATCCACCCACCTCAGCCTCACAAAGTGCTGGGATTACAGATGTGAGCCACTGTGCCTGGCTGGAAGTTTGTTTTTGTTTGTTTGTTTGTTTGTTTGTTTTTAAAAAAACCTCATCCTGGGCTCCATAGGCATGGAAACTTTTTTAATGTAATGGGATACTTTTAAGAAATATTTTAACTGATTCACTTATCAAAATTAAGACATTCATATCAAACACAACTTGTGACATGAGTTGTGTTTGTTGCAGTTCTAGTGTTCTAAGTTTTAAAAATAACTATTTTTCAGGCATATTAATGAGGATAAGAGAAAAACAGAAGCTCAAAAGCAAATTTTTGATGTTGTTTATGAAGTAGATGGATGCCCAGTAAGTATTCTTCTTTAACAATTATGAATTTATCTTCTCTTTGTTAATGAGGTTTCTGTGGTTTTAATATAAATAATATCTTAGCACTACTTTCTTTTAAGTTACAACTTTTTAAAAGTTACTTGATATACCAAGTGATTTCTTTTGTTAATATTTTCAACCTATACAGGCGAATCTTTTATCTTCTCACCGAAGCTTAGTACAACGGGTTGAAACAATTTCTCTAGGTGAGCACCCCTGTGACAGAGGAGAACAAGTAACTCTGTTCCTCTTCAATGATTGCCTAGAGGTAAAGATGTACTTCACGTAGTGTAATATAGTATAATAACACTTCTGAATTTTGTAACTTCCCTGAATATTTCAAACCGAGCTTTAATGGAAGTATGATGTTGAATTTTAAAGTAAACTCAAATAATAATTTCTTTAAAAAATTGAGGATAATTGATGATTTAATACTGTTAATAGAATGCTTTTAGAAGAAGGTGTAATATTAAGAAGAATGATAAATTTTCATGAGTTCAAATCTAAGTTAAAATGAAAATTTATTTCCATGTAAATAAATGCTTAGGTCAAGAATTCTGAGAACTTCTTGTTTCTATGTATATTTATTCAAGATTCATAAAATAATTCTGAGATTTTTGAAATTTAAGTAGATTTTTTTCAGTAATGATGAGGTTGTATTTTGTTGAAGAGGGAGATCATTTGATAATTTACGCTCATGAATTCTTTATGATTCCTCAATTCTTCTTAAATCAGCAGGTTTTAGAGTAAATGAGGAGTCAGATGGGGTATAATGAATCTTAATTCTAAAATTTTTAGGTATCCATATTAGATTTTCTTTTTACATTACCCCTACAAGCAAATTGAATTGTGTGTGTGTTTTTTAACTCGTTCATTTTTTTAATATATATTTTTAAACAACAGTAGTGAGGGATAAAAAGAAGTTCAGTTTTCCTTCATCTCAGAAGAGAAAAATGTTCATTTTGTTAAAACAGACATTAAAAAGAAGACTCATTTTACTTTTCTGTTACTGGAAACTTTGTTACTTTCATCAAAATGATTAAAGAGTGTCCTTTTTCTTTTCTTTCTTTCTTTCTTTCTTTCTTTTTTTTTTTTTTTGAGACGGGTTCTCACTCTCATTGCCTAGGCTGGTGTGTAGTGGCAAGATCACAGCTCACTGCAGCCTTGACTTCCTGGGCTCAGGTGATTTTCTTACCCAACATCCCAAGTACCTGGGACTATAGGCGCTCTCCAGCACGTCCAGCTAATTATTTTTAGCAGAGACTGGTTTTGTCATGTTGCCCAGGCTGGTTTCGAACTCCTAGACTCAAACAATCTACCCACCTCAGCCTCCCAAAGTGTTGGGATTACAGGCGTGAGCCACGGCACCTGCCTCCTTTTTTTTTTTTTTAAGTGTCTTATATGCTTTCTGTTTGTCCATTCCTACTTCACTTCTATTAAAGTGTTGCCTTCTTGTATATCACATACATTATTATTTATAGTATAAAATACAAGAGAATCTCAACAGTTCATGTGCAGAACAGTTACAGGTACAATAAAATCTCACCAAAAATTCATTTTTGTTAAATGCAGAGTTTTGTTGTTATGAGGCTAAATGGAAAATGATACTTATCTTTGGTCAATCATGTTACAAAAAGCACAAAAGTAAAACTACTATACACCATTGACCATATCCTGAAGTGAGAAACTGAAAAAATCATGAGGCAGATCGTTCTCAACTACCTGTTTCCCTCATAAAAAGGACTTTAGCCTGCCCTGATTGAGAACAGAGGCTAGGTAGAGTCAATTTTCAATTATATGTTATCTGGCTTCACATTGTCATGGGGTTTTACTGTATATAGTTTCTCTGTACTTTATTTGTTTGCTTCTATTAAAGCTTTTATAGGTTTTTCCTGTTGGAGTCCCTAGATTAACTTGCTTTATTCATCTAATAGGTTAGGTTATCTCTGTATTTTTGCTAATCCATTCTGATTTTTATCCCTTATTCCTGACAAAGCTGTGGCTTACATTTTTTTATCTTATATTCCCTCCAAATTCCTTGAAGTCTTCTGTGATTGGTTCATTGACTTGCCATTCACTTTAATTTCTGGTATTGGTCATCTCCTATAGCTCCCAAGTCCCTGGCTTTTCATTTCCTTAACCTTCTTGAATCTATTGACTTTTTGTTCTATCTCTTTTAGCTTCCCTGTCTTAGAATCACTTCAACAAAAACTGCTTTATTCATAACATTAAATTTGGACTTCAGAATTCATAATGAATAAAAAGAAAATAAAATAAAAACCTGTAATCCCAAATAAACTTTTATTCTTTAGCGTATTTGTTTAGGAAGAATAAACAAAACTCTTAGTAAATTGGGAATGGAAATTATGGTATATTCTTAACTTGATAAAAACCTATGGCCAGCATCATATTTAATAATAAAAGTTAGAAACATTCAAAATGGGTAAAATCTATGTTTTCTTAAGGACAGTTTATTTTATACTGAATCTAAACTAATTTTGGATTTAAGGATGTATTTAACTTTTAAATGTTTTATCCATATTTTAAGGGTTTTTTTTTTAAGCCCTGATGTACTAGCATTTGTCATCAAATTAGCACTTGTTATTGTTTTTCCTTTTAAAAATAAAGCTTAAAATCATTTAATTATTTTGCTTAGCCAACTATTCGTCTTCTCCTGAATTCCAGGCCTTTTATTTAAGATTCCGTCATTCCTTGATCCTATCACTTCTCATCATGTTTCTAGTTCTTTCATACCTCTTGGACCTTTTGCAAAATATCCCTTGGCCTGTTTTCCTGACTTTTGAATTCTTCTTACATAAACATGAGCATTTCTGCTACACAATTACATGTTTGACTTTTGTTACATAGTAACTCTGCTTATAACAACTCTGTAATGAATAATAACTAAATGAGTTACATATAGATTTATGTGATTAGTGCTATTTTATTTTTTAAGTATTTGGTCCTTATTTTTATTCATTTTATTGACTGTTACTTAATTTTCTATAACCAGATAGCAAGAAAACGGCACAAGGTTATTGGCACATTTAGGAGTCCTCATGGCCAAACACGACCCCCAGCTTCTCTTAAGCATATTCACCTAATGCCTCTTTCTCAGATTAAGAAGGTACTGGACATAAGAGAGACAGAAGGTATGCTGGTCGGATAAATTCTTGGTTTTATAAAAATAGTTTGTATTCATTGTAGTTTTGATTTACTCCATTATGGCTTTTTTCAATTGGTAAATTATCTTTAAATATAGTTGGTCAGACTGCTAAAGTAATTGTTCTTTCACCTGTATCTTAACTCCATCTCTAGGAACAGAATTGACTTTTTGTTTTTTTTCAGATGAAAGTACTATCTCAACCTGTAGGATACCCTCATCTTTTAAAGGTCAAAGAGCTTTTAAATGGCTGTGTGTTAAAATAGCACCTTAGCCTAGCCTATTCCCACACCAAAACTTGTTTTTTTGGTTCCTTCACAATACAAAATAACCAGTCTATTACCTGCACCCCGTCTTAACACTTTCATTGTTGCCAACAGCTGCATTTTGATGACTATGTTTAAGGTGTGGATCAGGAATAGATGTGAGTGCAATAAATAAACCCAGAGTCACTGGTAGAGTTAATATGGGGTCATGTGTGTATTAAGGAACGTTTTACTCTAAATTTTGGTAGTGTTAGAGAGCAGGTTCTCTGAATGCCTGAAATTGCTGAAAATTTATACCTACCTACAACAGTGTCATCTGTTTAACTGACACCTTGCGGTATATGTGCATGGCCATATTTTGGATGTTAGGCGTGTGTTTTTACGATGTTAGCTCTTGCCATTACTGATTCCTCTAATAGTGAAAGGTTTCAGTTCATGAGAAATTCTTCTTTTTTTTTTTTTCTTTATGAGAAACGATTTTTTTTTTTTTTTGGATGAAGGCTTACTCTGTTGCCCAGGCTGCAGTGCAGTGGCATAATCTTGGTTCACTGAAGCCCCCCTCTGGATTCTCCTGCCTCAGCCTCCCGAGTAGCTGGGATTACAGGTGTACGTTGTCATGCATGGCTGATTTTTTGTATTTTTAGTAGAGATGGGGTTTCACCATGTTGGCCAGGCTGATCTTGAATTCCTGACCTTAAGTGATCCTCCTACTTGGGCCTCCCAAAGTGCTGGGATTACAAGCATGAGCCACCGCGCCCAGCCAAAAAATGATCCTTTTTTTTTTTTTTTTTTTGAGATGGGGTCTTGCTCTGTCACCAGGCTGGAGTACAGTGGCACAATCTTGGCCCACTACAACCTCTGCCTCCTGTGTTCACACGATTCTCGTGTCTCAGCCTCCCGAATACCTGGGATTACAGGCATGCACCACCACACCTAGCTAATTTTTGTATTTTTAGTAGAGACAGGTTTCACTATGTTGGCCAGGATGGTCTCGATCTCCTGACCTCATGGATCTGCCCACCTCGACCTCCCAAAGTGCTGGGATTACAGGTGTGAGCCACTACACCAGGCCAAGTAATGATTCTTAAAGAAAACTTGAACAGCAATTTATTGTTCCGTTGTCAAACTCTGGATTAATTAAAGGTTACGTAGTATAGTTGTCCCTTGGTGTACCCATGGGGACAGGCTCCTCGTCCTCCCTTGGTTACCAAAGTCCAGGATGCTCAAGTTCTGGATGTAAGATTACATAGTGTTTGCATATAACCTATACACATCTTCCCATATACTTTAAGTCATCTCTAAGTTACTTATAGTACCTACGCAATGTAAATGCTGGGCAAACAGTTGTTCTACTATATTGTTTAGGAAATGACGACAAGAATAAAAAGTCTGTACATGTTCATACAGATACAATTTTTTTTCTACTATTTTTGGTCAGCAGTTGATTGAATCCACAAATGCTTAACCCACAGATACGGAAGACTGACTATATACTTGTTTTTAAAATCTTCAGTTTTGGATTTTGATTATGGCAGACTTTGTTTAAAATAGGTTGTATTTTAGCATCTTGGTGCTGCAACCTTTATAACACTTTTAGTATTTGGACACTTAACTTCTTTGAACATGATTTAAATTGAGTAATTCAATTATTACATAATTGAATTATTACAACTTGAATTCTAGAATTCTAAGAAATGTTATAATTTAATTTTTTTCTTTACTTAAATTTTATCATAGAAAATATTAAATGATGTGGAAAATATAATTCCTTACATGGTATACTATATTGTCTTTTCAATGCTTCAACTTAGTATGGTGATGTTCTTTGTCTTATTAAAAATAGAGGGGAGGAGGAAAGTGGACAAAAGATAGTTAATTTCATTGGAATTTCATTGCTCTGAGGAAACTAAACTTGCATACAATGGTCATTTTCCAAGGAGTGACACTTAATGTTTATGGTTATTCTGGAACCCTAGATTGCCATAATGCTTTTGCCTTGTTTGTGAGGCCACCAACAGAGCAAGCAAATGTACTACTCAGTTTCCAGATGACATCAGATGAACTTCCAAAAGAAAACTGGCTCAAGATGCTGTGTCGACATGTAGCCAACACGATTTGTAAAGCAGATGCTGTAAGTTCTTAAAAAAACAGTATTATAATGAAAGTTTACATTTCATGACAATGCGTTTAGACTAACCCTGTACATTTTTAATGACTTGTTTATTATGAATGGAGAGTTTTAGTTTTGTATATATTAAAAAAACTGGTTTAATAAGTTGTTTTGGAAAATATTTTATATAGTGTAGATACACAAAACATTATTTGAGTTCCTGGCTTACATATGATAGGCCCTCATAGTCTGACAGCCCCTGTGGCTCTGATTCAGTGAAGCTTGTGGGACTTCTTTTAATGTACCCTGTGGTTTTCATTGGTGCTCTTGGACATGGCTGTGAAATAGACAGTATTTTGGGTTTTTTTTGTTTTTTGTTTTTTTTGGAGTTGGAGTCGGTGTATTGCCCAGGCTGGAGTGCAGTGGCATGATCTTGGCTCACTGCAACCTGCACCTCCTGGATTCAAGTGATTTTCCTGCATTAGCCTTCCATGTAGCTGAGACTACAGGCACACCCTCCATGCCCGGCCAGTTTTTTTTTTTATTTTAGCAGAGAGCGGTTTCACCGTGTTGCCCAGACTGGTCTTGAACTCCTGAACTCGGGCAATCCGCTCACCTTGGCCTTCCAAAGTGCTAGGATTATAGCTGTGAGCCACCACATCTGGCCAAAAAAAAAAAAATCTTATTGAAAGCAATAGATAGCTAGTAGCATGTTGCCAATCTGTTTTTCTCATTCGAACCTCTTAAAATCCAATGCCATCATAAATATATAATTATCATTGTACTATACAGATTAAAGTGCAAATGATGAGAGAATAAAAATATTGACATTAAATGACTTGCCTGAATCAGATATCCTTGGATGAAATCTAGGTTCTTGAAAGATAATTTGATTTCTTTTTCTCCATATATATGAGTGAGAGAGAGATATGTGATAGACAGATACAGACCCCTTACTCTTTGCACAAATGACATAGATTGAAGAGAATGTGCTGATATAATAGATGACCCTTTTCAGTACAATGCTACTATAAGTGAGATTGCGTTGGGTGTTTCTGTGGGAATGAAGCATGTAATCATAGTGAAGTGTGAAACCTTGGAAAACATTTAGGTGTAATGTGGTTTATAAAGTAAGTATTCATTGATGAAAACCTCCTTCCACAGTGTTTAGAACAATAATCAGACTTTGTGTGTGTGTGTGTGTGTGTGTGTGTGCGCGTGCGTGTGCGTGTGTGTTTTAGATTTCTATGAGCCAAGAATATGTTTTTATAAATAAAAAATTGTTGCACAAAAGATTCAGAGAGGGAAATACAATGCTAGCACATACAATAGAATGCTAGCTAGAAAAATGATGGAGACCACTTTCGTTAAAAATCTTACAAAACTGCTAATTATATGATTTTTTTGTGGGTATCCATATATAAAATGGTTTTCTTTACCTGTACTAATTCCTTATTGCAGAAATTACTCCTGCTTTTACCAGAATGTCAGACTAAATAGCTTATAGAGTCCTTTCCAAACTTATAACCCTAATACCGAAATGTAATGTTAATAGAAAATGTTTCTTACGATTTAACGCATTGAATTATTAGCCACATGATGGCTAATAATACTAGAACTGAAATATAAATAACATATGGAAAAAATTTATGAAGTTAATTAGCCACAAGATGGCAGCAGACGTTTAACTATGTTCTGACTTACCCTTACACCACAAAATTCTTTAAATCTGTTGAAATTTTGTTCTTAGGAAATACATTTGTAAATTCAGATACTTAGTGACTTCAGTTGAGCCCTTTTTTGCATTTAAAATTCTATATATAGTAGTTTTTATCAAGCCCTGAGTCAGTGTCATATCTGAGAAAATTTTTCCATGTTGAAGATAGTATGTTTCTACATACATATATGTCTACAAAAGATGTGAGAAGATAGAAAAATTTCTGCTTCTTTGCATTAGTAGTTTTGTTTTTGGTACCCTGTGTATATATTTTTGGTACCCTAAGTAACTTGAGCTTTCTTAATTAAAAGAATAAAATAAGCACAACTATTTTATTCTATACTATTTCATTTGTCACATCCACTCTTTTAAAATTATCAGGCTGAAAGAAAACTTAATCTGATGCCATTAAGTTTGAATCTAAGGCCAAGAGCATGACTAATTCTTGGTCAAACCATCTCAATAGTTTTTCTACCTTTGGCTATCATGTTCCATATTTTGTTATTTAGGAATCTGAAGATTAAAGTTTAAATCTATGGTAGATCTTATGAATCATAATCCTTATGTATGTATTTTTGGTCTGTTGCCAGCATGTAACCTTTAATTTCATGGTCTGTACTCTATAACATTCATATATTGCCAAAGATAAGCTGGCAGCCTTGTGGAGGCCATTATAGATTTCTAACCTCTAATGTCAGAAGTATAATTTTATTAATAAATAAATTTAAGCAATGATACCTTTTCCCCAAGTTTGGTTAGTTTAAAAGTAACTTGATAATTAAACGCCATGTGCTACAATTTAGTACTTTTGCTACTAACTTTATATTTCTTTTGAAATTTGCAAAACATATCCTACATCTTGCTCAAATCACCATTGGCTATTTAAGAGTTGTAATCTTCATTCTAAGATTTCAAACCTGTAAGTAGAATTTCTAACTGCATGAGGAATAATAGACCAGCAGTTGGCCGCATATTAAAAGAGTTTGTGCTTGTGAGCCAATAATATTTATGATAAAGTTAATATGATTTATATTTAAAACTATAATTATTCTTCCATTGATTAGGCATACATAGTTAAGTTGTTAGTATAAATGTCTATTATTGGTACCACTTTAATTTAGCCAAATCAGAAGCTCTAAGCTATAGGCATGATTACAGAGTTTGAGGAAAATACTGAGGCACAGGCTAAAGGGAGAGGTCACGTGATTGTAGATAGCATTTGAAGACTAGGGTAACAGGATAGCTTAGGGAAAGGAAAGAAGTGTCTGATAACTCACAAGTAGACAGGTTAACTGGTTTAAGATGTCAAATGCTAGAAAGTTTCCTGTGAATTAACACCCATGAACAAGATTTCAAAATCTGTAGCTGAGGCTCAGTTTCTCCTGAAATTAATATTATATATCTCAGTGGGAGAGATTGACTACTACTTTTGAATCTTGAACTCAGCAGGTCTGTCTTCACGTACATGTGAATTTGGAGTTGATTAAAAAACTCCTGCCCTTCCAAAGCTTCTTTAATGCTTGACATACTTTGAATAAGTCATAAAATGTTTTTGGAATTATATTAAGTATGTTATTAAAAATGAGTGTTCTCAAGTCCAGCAGAGCTTAAAAGTAAATAAAAATGAGTTTTGGCTAATCTATAAATTTCACTTTAATTTTTTTTAAATGTTATTTTTTAGTACTTGTCCTAGTATGTATTTTATTTTAGAAATTTGGAGAAATAGACTAAAAAGCAGAAAGATTTTTCTTTTTTTTTTTTTTTAAAGAGAGAAAGTGAATTACTGAAAAAGAATGAATAACAAAGAAACCTAGGACTACTAAAGATAAGTTTCCCCCACTTTGCACTTTTGCCTGTGGTTTACCCTATTTATCGCCTTTTTTTTGTGCGGACAACACTAAAGGAAGTACTTCAATATTTATATCTTAGCAAAAATAATAGATTTTATTATATTCTTAGCCACTAGTGAACAACCTATATGTTTACCCTTTCAGTCATTCTGAACCCAGAATCTTCTAGAAAGTTAAAAAATCTTATATCTGTCTTTCCCTCCCCTAAGTCAGAAGCAATGTGTTAGTTCATTGAGAGAAAACATGAAGCCATTGGCTCCATTTTTAGTTCATCAGTGGTTATTAATACTTAGTTGTAGTTAACAAAAAAAAAAAATGAGAAGCTCCTTTCTTTATTAGCATTTGCTAAGGATTTAAATTTTAGGGACCTTCATTATAAAGAGCATTTCAGCAAAATTAAACACACTTGGAGTTTAGTTTCATTACATATAAAAATTGATACATTTTGCATCTAAATATTTAAAGAGTAAATTTAAGTTACCAATATTTAGTTTAATAGTCATGCTATGATTTTTACCATCTATTAAATTGAAAGATAATATTTGCACAAAAGAAAAAAAAAATCACATGTGTAACAGTATACTGCAGTAAAATATGTCTCACACCCTGGTCTGGCTAATCTGTCTTTTCAGGAGTATAACTTTTGATACTTTCCAGAAATATAAGCATAGACATATGTACATTCTTCAAAAATGTATTTCTTGTTTCTTTTGGGTTTTTTTGGTTTTGATTTTTGTTTTTTTTGGAGAGAGTCTTGCTCTGTTACCCACGGTGGAGGGCAGTGGCACACTGCAACCTCCGCCTCTGGGTTCGTGCTTTAGCCTCTTGAGTAGCTGGGATTGCAGACGTGCACCACCATGCCCGTGTAATTTTTGTATTCTTAGTAGAGACAGGGTTTCGTCATGTTGGCTAGGCTGAATTCCTGGCATCAAGTGATCTGGCCTCCTGGGGGCCTCTCAAAGTGCTGAGATTATAGACGTGAGCCACCATGCCTGGCCAAAAATGTATTTGTTAGATTTATTCCTAAGTAGTTTTCTCTTTAGAATGCAGTCATAAATGGATATTTTACCTGTTTCTAAGCTGTTTTATAAATAGATGACTCTGGTATATGTGTGTTATTTTGTAACCAGTCACAAGTTAATAAATGGTTTTTAATTACTTTCCAGCTAATTTTATTGAATCAGCTGATTTCAGTTAAAAAAAAGTCATAAGTTTACCTATTAAAAGGATCATTGATAAGTTACCTTACCATTTAAAAATAAAACACAATAGAAGAATATACTTATTTTGATTTTTAATTGTTTTATAATGACATAATTGTACATATTTTGGGGTACTCTGACCAAATCAGAGTAATTACCATATCACTCATTTCTTTAAGGAAAATGTATTTAAATGTCAAAACATTCTTTTTCTGAATTTGCCTCTGTATCTTATGAACATAAAAAAATTCTATCAAAGAGTAGATTTTCAGTATAGATCTGTTGATTGAGAGAAAATTGAAATAAAAATGGAGTGAAGTCAAAGCAAAATTAAGTTCATAAAAGCAAGGATACAACTGAACTTATCCGTATGTACAGTAATATAGGAAATGTGATTCCTCTACTGTGAGATATTGGAAATTTTAGTAGTGTAAAACCCTGCAGATATGTGTGGCAGAGCTTGAATCACATTCCTCAGTGCTTTGTTTCTTACAGATTGGCATGAAGTATCAAATATTCCATTGTTTTACAAATGATTGCCTAGATAATTGGCAAGAACCAACTGAAAACTATTAGAATTTGTAACAGAGTTTAGTAAAGCAGCCAAATAAAATATAAATACATACATACAAAGAGTTTTCCTTCATGCTGGCGGTAACCAGTTAGAAAGTGTGAGAAATGAAGACCTCTTTTCCAGTAAAATTTGATATAAAATATCTATATACTGTTGGTGGGAGTGTAAACTAGTTCAACCATTGTGGAAGACAGTGTTGCACTTCCTCAAGGACCTAGAAATAGAAATTCCATTTGACCCAGCAATCCCATTACTGGGTATATACCCAAAGGATTATAAATCATTCTATTATAAAGACACATGTACACGTATGTTCATAGTGGCACTGTTTGCAATAGCAAAGACCTGGAACCAACTCAAATGTCCACTGACGATAGACTGGACAAGGAAAATGTGGCACATATACACTATGGAATACTATGTAGCCATAAAAAATGAGTTTGTGTCCTTTGTAGGGACATGGATGAATCTGGAAACTATAATCCTCAGCAAACTGACACAAGAACAGAAAATCAAACACTGAATGTTCTCACTCATAGGCGGGTGTTGAACAGTGAGAACACATGGACGTAGGGAGGGGAGCATGACACACTGGGGTCTGTTGGAGGGATGGTGGGTGGGGAGGTCAGAGGAGGGATAAGATGGGGAGAAATGCCAGATGTAGGTGACGGGGGGATGGAGGCAGCAAACCACATTGCCATGTATGTACCTATGCAACAATCCTGCATGATCTGCACATGTACCCCAGAACCTAAAGTACGGTTAAAAATAAGTATAAAGTACAGGTAAAAATAAAAATTAAAAATTAATATAATTAATTAATTTAAAAATATATCTATAAAACATGAAAAAAATATACACAACTAATAGTTTAAAGGAATACTGATACAGATAGCAATATATCAATTATTTTTTACAAACAATTGTAAAAAAAAAAAATTGAAGACTGGTGAGGCAAGAAGATGCTTTCCTGTTCTGACAGTGAGAGTATAGTTTGTAGCAGTATACCCCTTTTGGAAAGCAGTTTATCCATCAGGAACTTTTCATATTCTGCTTTTCTACCTCTAATGTTCTAGCTTAGAAAATTACCAACATGTGGTTTAATATTTTCAAATACAAAGACATATACTTTATTCCTTTTTTTATTGTGGCAGAATATACATAACATAAATTTACCAGTTTTAACCATTTTTAAGTGTCATTAAGTATATTCATACTGTCTTACAATATCACCACGATCTGTTTTTTGAACTTTTTCATCTTCCTAAACTGGAACTGTGTACCCATTGCACAGTAATTCCCCGTTACTGCACTCTAATGCTCAAAAATAGTAGAATGATGAAATTAATTACGGTATAATCACAAGAGATTTGTCAGCTTTTCATTGAGTAAATATTTTGAGTTAAAAAAAATACAGTGTACAGCTAACTGAAAAACATAAGGTACAAAACTGAATGATATTCCAGTTTTGTTATGAAGAAAAATTTTATACATGTAGAAAAATATTTCTAAGAAATATACCAAAATGTAGATGGTAATTGGTTAGGAGAGTTATGGGTAATTCCTGTCTTCTAAATTTTTCTTAACTCAAAAAGTAACATTAAATTGAAAACATATTGACATTTACAAGTACTATTACCTGATTTGGACAAGATAAGCAACATAGAGTTATTTAGGAAATTAATCAAGTGGAAAGAGAAGTTCTATAGCAGGCAGAGGGGATGTGGTTGTTTAAATGACAAAATTAGAGAATAGCAAAGACTGTATCAATGGTGGAGAGCTGAAGCAAGCATTATAATTGTAAAGTATAATATTTAACACTTTGTAAAGAGGCTTAACATTTCATTTCAAAGTACTTCTGTGCATTATTTTGTTTTAGCTTTAAACGATTCTCTGGGTTAAATGTACTAGATATATTCTACATTTTGAAAATAGAAAAAATTTTCAGAAAAAACTTCACAAGGTTGTATAATATTCTTTTTTTTTGAGAGAGAGAATGTTGCTCTTTTACCAGGCTGGAGTGCAGTGGCACAATCTCAGCTCACTGCAACCTCCGTCTCCCAGATTCAAGCAATTCCCCTGCGCCAGCCTCCTAGTAGCTAGGACTACAGGCGCGTGCCACCACGCTTGGCTAATTTTTTGTATTTCCGTAGAGAAGGGATTTCACCATGGCCAGGATGGTCTCGATCTCCTGACCTCATGGTCCGCTTGCCTCTGCCTCCCAAAGTGCTGGGATTACAGGCGTGAGCCAGTTGTATAATAGTCTTTGTCACCATAGAATGATAGTGCTGGACAGTAGTCTTACAGTGCCAGAGTAACAAGTCAGTTTGCCTGTTCATAGTCTAGATTTATAAATTTAAAGTGCAAATTGGCTATGGGACTATGCAAAGACATTTTGTCTAACTTGCTTTCTTCTGAAAATCCAACCATAATTTGAGCAAGTAACATTTTTAATTACTTGGAGATTAGTTATTCTCTTTAATTGGTTCAGTGGTTCTTGGCCTATATGAGGTCTTTTTTAAAGTTTATTTTTAATTGACACATAATTGTACATATTTATGGGGTATAATGTGATGTTTTGATACATGTATACATTGTGTGTTGATTAAATCAGGGTATTTAGCATATCCATCGACTAATATACTCATTTCTTTGTGTGTGAACGTTAAAAATCCTTTATTCTGGTTATTTTGAAATATACAATACAGTATTGTTAACCATAGTCACATCCATTGTGCAATAGAACACCAGAACTTATTTCTCCTTTCTAACTGTAACTTTGTGCCTATTGACCAATTTCACTCCAGCTCCCACCTCATCCTGTCCTCTCTGGCATATCAGCAGAGGCTGGCCTCATAGAAATAAGAGTAGACTAGTGGTTCTATGAGGTCTCTGATTCCTTTGGGAATGTGATACAAGTTGTGAACCCACTCTTCAGAAACATGCACTTTGCACATGTACACACAAAATTTTGCACCCAATTTCTATTCATTGTCACCCTGTGGGTTCTTGATCACAGGTTCAGAAAGAACCTCTGATTTAGAATCCTTAAAAATGCTGATTAGGGAAGAAAGGGTAAAGCAGGAGAAAGTCTAAATCTTAATTTGAGTTTATGTCAAGAACAGTGTTTGTGGTATTGGGCTTGTAGCTGACTTTATACTTAAGCATTAAGTTTAAGTCTGCTAAATTTTTAACTTGTTTCAGAGTTGTTAGATTTTATTTTGATGTCTATTTCCAGTTGCTTTTTGTATCCATGACCCTTACAACGAATTACTCATTTACTGAATGCTTATTTTTCACTATCCTTTAGTACATTTTGGGATAGAAGTTCTATCAAACACATAAAAAATCTTGTGTTTATAAAGTGAAAAAAAAGTATGCATAAAAGTTTGATTTTTAGAAACAGTTGTCTGTTTTTATTTTAAGATAACAAAATATTATTTTTCAATAGGAGAATCTTATTTACACTGCTGATCCAGAAACTTTTGAAGTAAATACAAAAGATATGGATAGTACATTGAGTAGAGCATCAAGAGCAATAAAAAAGACTTCAAAAAAGGTGAGTTTTAGTGAAATTATTATTTGACACATCTCTAACATATATTTTCCAGACTATATTCAAACAATATTGCTGCAAACACCAGTATAGTCTATAAAACAAAGCTGTTCAGTTTTAGGAAATGACCCACAGAAACAATAGTTTCACATTGGTGGTGACTTGTTATCCCTCCTGTTATTGTATTAGTGATGCTTCTGTGAACTATACTTGAGAAGAAATGTACTGTTGGTGTTCTGGAATGAAATATGTGTGCACTCATCTTAAATATTATCACCCCAGTTATTTTCAGGAAAGGGCACACGACAGTCATGGGACCTGGGATCTATTCCTGACTCTAGAAGTATATTTTAGTCTTCTTGTGATGAAGATTACTTAACTTACCTTATCAGAATTTTGAAGACTACATAAGTATGTCGATAATAGGCTTTTTAAAAGTATAATTAGATTTTAGTGTTCCAAGAGAAATTTGCAGCCGTATTCTCTACTGCTAGGTTTTCAAGATTTGTTTTCTTTCCCTTTGTGGGGTGGCATTTTATTTTAATAATTTTTGAATCTCCTATCATTTAATGTGTATGATGTATAAAAGAAAATCATGTTAGATTATTATTCAATGAATTCCTTCACTCTTTCAATAAAGAAATGGAGGTTCAGGTGATTTTTGGATTAGAAATCTTACAGCTAGACTGAATAATCAGACAGGATTCAGCCAGTTTGGTTTCTTCTCTCCCAGGCTAGATTGTGTTTCTCCTCCTTCTTGCATTGGACTGCAGTGCTCTCTAAATGAAAGTTGGAATAGTCTACAGATTTCTTCACTGCTTTGTGCCAAAGAGATTCTAATCCTGCTACATACTACAGTAGAAAATCTTTTGCTATATATTTGGCTTTTTTATGTTTAAACATTCTTATCAGCTGTATTAAATTTCTCTAGGTTTAACTAATTGAAACTCTTAAACTCTAGGTTACAAGAGCGTTCTCTTTCTCCAAAACGCCAAAAAGAGCTCTTCGAAGGGCTCTTATGACATCCCACAGCTCAGTGGAGGGAAGAAGTCCTTCCAGCAGTGATAAGCACGGAATGAGTCGTCTTTCAAGCACATCGTCATTAGCAGTAAGTTATTTTGATTTAACGGGCTAAATGACTTATTCATATTTGTGAAGTTGGTATGGAATTTAACTTTTAAAAATTGGAAATATTTCTTCGATTTAAAAAAATTTTAATAATGTATTTTATTTAACACAGTATGCCAAAATATTATCATTTGAATATGAATCAAGGTAAAAATTATCAGTGAGATGTTTTCCTTCTCAAGCACTAAGTCTTAAAAATGTGGGATGCATCTTATAAAGCTAGCTGCATTTCAGACTGGCTATGTTTCAGGGGTTTCATAGCCACATGTGGCTAGTGGCTCCTAGAAGGATAGCACAGGTCTGTACGCTAGCACTGAAGAATCAGCATGGAAAGCACGATGCCAGGGGAGTGGAGGTCTTCCCTAGTGCACTTCAGACCTTGGCATCCGAACACAGTCATACGTCATTTTTGAAATATGTGTATCCAAACTTCTAACCTCTTTATTGGGTAAAGGCAACTGAGAAAACCCTACTACAAATGAACTAGAGACATACTTAATGATTAGTTTGATATGAAATTTTATTGGGATTGAAATATGTTCTAAAATCTCTGAGAAAAATGTTTCAATCTGGCCTGTCACTTTACTAATGTAAATAGCTATACAGATAGGGTCCAATAACATAGCAGAGACTGAGTTTTATTCCTTTTCCTATTTTCATGATGAGTAGAATATAATCTCTGAAACAGAATTTCAGAGGATAGTACGGGTTCTAAATTCATGTATACAATATATATTTATATCTATATATGTATGTATATTTAAAATATTTCCTGAATAATCAAAATTTCCAACAGTTTCAGAATTATTAAATTATTATATATTTAATACTCCTATTAAGTATTTGAGTGAAATATCTGTTCTTTATAAAATTATTGTTAACCTAACCTACTGAGGTTAAGCAAGTGACTATCACTTCTTAGCTGTGTGTCCTGTAGCAAGTTTCTTATTCTCTCGTCTGCATTTTTGCAGTTGAGATAAAAGATGTTAATAGTGCTTATTTATTCCATAATTTTCATTGTAAGGACTAAATAGTATATGTATTATATAATCACACATACATATATGATGTTATATACTGAGAGGCAATTTGGGTGGTGGTTAAGAGCATGGACTCTGGAACCCAAGTGTTCAAATCCTTGCTGTATTTACTAGCTGTATGTGTTTTGGCAAGTTATTAAAGATCTGTTTCAGTTTCATTGTCTGTAAAGTGAGTCTTAAGTAGTTATCAGGATTAAGTGAGTTACTATATGCAAAATGCTTAGAACAGTACCTGGCACATTGTGAGTGCTCTAGTGTTTTGTAAGTGATTTCTTTTTATTATATAAAATTTTTGCAAGTAAGGCACATAATAGTATGTATATAAAGTTGGTTAAAGTCTTTAACACATCAAAGAGTTATGGCTAAGTCTATCAGTATATTTATACAGATTTTTAATCAATGTTAACTTTAGCGAGTAGGAGGAAGCTACACTTAGTTGATAAAATGAATATGCAAAGTAGTTTGGTCAATTAAAATTGACAAATGCAGATTAGCATTAATTTTTGAGAATTAGATTATAGTTTTCTCAAAGCCACCTGTAGCAACTATCGTTAACATTTTCATCTTTCAAATGAAGGTAAATGAATTTTATAGAAAATTTTAAAAAGTTAATTTGTTATTTATGATTATGTCACTTTTAATAGACAATATATGTTAGAAGCACCTAAAATATCTTCAAGGCATTCATGTCATCTTCTCAATTGCTTGTTTCTGTTCTAACAGATTACCCATTCTGTTTCCACAAGCAATGTAATTGGATTTACTAAGCATGTTTATGTTCAGCGCTCAAACTCTACTGGTGGGCGCTCTCAGTACTCCTGGTTTCGATCTGTACGTCATTCTGCTTTCCGAGCTAGTTTTTCAGAGATACTAGAAGGAAATACTGATTTTTCAAATTTCAAAAAAGTTCTTTCCAAGTCATCTTTGACATTTGTGAAGAATTAGGAGATATGCCAACCACTAATGGAAACAAGACTCATGAAGTTTAATGTGAGCTTATTAGCTATTTAAAATTTGTATTTGCGGAAAAAAAAAAAAGGAACATATTTTTTCTCCAGGGAAGCACTTATTGTGTGGGTGGGAACTTTGGTATTCACAATGTTATGACTGCTTTTAATTAATAACAATTTAGGCTTAATAGAGTTTCTTAAGTCCAGAAAAAATAAGTTCCATTAGAAATTTTCTTATTTAGGAAAATGATCATTTTAAAGAATAATAATTCTATATTCTAAATCTGCTTGTTAATGTTAGGTTTATAGCATTTATATAAAATTATGCTTTTAATATGCCAAATCATAAAAGTTCCACCTGAGGAAAATGTAAACTTTTATATTATACTTTTATATCATTTTGTTGATACTTAAATGGTGATACTTTATCAACCCAGCTTTTAAAATGCTTCATTTTACTACCTTGTTGATGAGAACGTACAGCCAACTGCCTTGCTGGCTCTTAGTTACAGTTAGGCATTTACATATGTTAAAATAAAACAGTAGCCTTATAATTTATTTTGATTTACAGTTATTCTTGAGTCTTTTTGCATGTTTTTTGTTAGAGTTGTTTTACTTAAAAAAATTTCTAAGATGTCTTGGGGATGAAAAACTTAGCAATTTAATAATAACTATTATCTAGAACGATGGCTGTTTCACTCAAATGTTACATGGAACAAAATTTTTTAAATTGTTTAAAAATATTTTTTAGAGGGCTAGGCACGGTGGCTCACACCTGTAATCCCAGCACTTGGGGAGGCCAAGGTGAGCAGATCACGAGGTCAGGAGATCGAGACCATTCTGGCTAACAGGGTGAAACCCTGTCTGTACTAAAAATACAAAAAAATTAGCCAGGCATGGTGACATGCGCTTGTAGTCCCAGCTACTCAGGAGGCTGAGGCAGGAGAAGCGCTTGAACCTGGGAGGCGGAGGTTGCAGTGAGCTGAGATCATGCACTGCACTTAAGCATCAGTGACAGAGCAAGACTCCATCTCAAAAAAATAAATAAAAAGTTTTTTAGAGACAGGGGTCTTGTTAAGTTGCCCAGTCTGGTCTTGAACTCTTGGCTTTAAACACTCCTCCCACATCAGTCTCCTGAGTAGCTGGGATTACAGTGGAACAAAATTATATATATACACACACATACATATACACTCTCACACTCATATGTACATCTGAGTTGCACATATATTTCAAACACTCTTTGAGAGTGTATGACTTACTTTTAGAAAACTATTTCCCATGAAATGATTCATTCCTCTTAATTCTGCTTTATGAACTCAGAAGAAACCTTGTTTGCCAATTTGTCATTTTTTCTTATATAACCTGAGACACTAGATCACTAATATTTCATACATAGAAGAAAGTTAGGTATCACTACTAGCAATAGGCCAATATCTGTTCAGTCGAGTTAATATCTAGTTAACTAGTCTGTCTGTTTGGTTTTGTTTTCAGAAAGCTAAAATAGTTTTATTTTTTCTCTCTGTTCCAGTCTTCTAATTTTAAAGAGTTTAGAATTGTCAGATGTCTTATACTTCTTATGGTAATTTGTAAAATGTAAAAATAATAGGCGTGATACTGAACTGTATTTTATAATTTTTTAAAAGAAAATTTAATGTATGAAATATTTGTTTTGTTTTTACAGGGTATCCCTTCTCCCTCCCTTGTCAGCCTTCCTTCCTTCTTTGAAAGGAGAAGTCATACATTAAGTAGATCTACGACTCATTTGATATGAAGCTTTATAAAATATTAAATTACAGAAATGTATAAACACCTCATACTCAAATAAGAAACTGACTTAAATGGTACTTGTAATTAGCACTTGGCGAAAGCCGTTAGGAAGATAAGTAACACTAAACTATGCTATTTGATTTTTCTTCTTGAAAGAGAAAGGTTTACCTGTTACATTTTCCAGTTAATTCATGTAAACACTGATAGTGATTTCGATGTAATTTATCTTTTTGCTTGAATCAATCATTCAAAGGCCAATCATTTAAGTTGCTATCAGCTGATATCAGTAGCTTTGCAACCCTGAGAGAGTAAATAAATTTTATGGACAGGTGCCAAATACTGCTGTGAATCTGTTTGTATAGTGTCCATGAATGAACTTATGGAAATAGATATTTGTGCAGCTCAATTTATGCAGAGATTAAATGACATCATAATACTGGATAAAAACTTGCATAGAATCTTGATTAAATAGTGGATCTTGTTTCACCTGTGCAGGTTGAAGTATTTAAATAACCACTCCTTTCGCAGTTTATTTTCTTCTCAAGTGTTTTCAGGATCTAGCATGTGGATTTTAAAAGATTTGCCCTTATTAACAAGAATAACATTTAAAGGAGATTGTTTCAAAATATTTTTGCAAATTGAGATAAGGACAGAAAGATTGAGAAGCATTGTGTATTTTGCAAAAACAAGATGTTTATAGCTGTTTCAGAGACAGTACTTTATATTTACGGTGATTTTAGCCACTAGCAAATCTCGATTTAGTTTGATAGTGTGTGGAATTTTATTTTGAGTGATAAGACCATGGGAAAAATTGTGGTAAAGATTGTTTGTACTCTATGAAATAATTCTGGAGTTGCCATCAGTTTTATTAATCTTCTGTGAAATCCATAGATATGTGTATGTTCAACTTTTTATTGTGGTCTTATAATTAAATGCAAAATTGAAATTCATTTGCTATTTCAAAGTGTGATATGTTTCACAATAGCGTTTTTTTATAGTCAGTAATTCAGAATAATCAAGTTCATATGAATAAATGCATTTTTATTTCCTATTTCTTTAGGGAGTACTACAAATGTTTGTCACTTAATTTTCAAGTATCTGTTTTAATAGTTTAACTGACTATAGATTGTTTTCTATGCCACTTCTAAGAATAGTAAATGACTCTTTGCTATATTTTAAAAGCAATGTATAAGTAAGAACTTTGTAAATAAATACCTACAACCCAAGTGTATTTTATGCCTCATGTCTTAATTTCTTTGGGGAAATTTTCATAGGCAAATATGAATGCTTGCATCAACATTTGCTCTTTTGTGTGTTTGCTTGCTTATTTATTTGTTCCTTCCTCCATAAATATTTTTGAGCATTTTGTTTTACTAGGCTATTTGTAAGATAGGAATTTTTAATCCTGAATCTACTTTGCAAAATGTAGGTAGTGAATTTTATGATGTTTGATGTAAAATTTTGTGTTTATGTGCATATATGCATTTTTCAGGCAGAAAATATACAACTGTTCTCATTTTATCATAACTGTTTATTATTGTAGCTGTTATTTCCCCCAGAAGGGTGGGGCTTCCAGAGACAAGAAATGACATGACATAAGGCATAAAGCTGGAAAAGTATTGAGTGTACACTGGCAAAATATAGCAGGTAGTTAATTTTAATTTGAAAGGGAGTGTTTCTGGTTTTTACTGTTATTTATCTGCCTTAGGTTTTTAGAATATCCCTTGTTATCAGATGAAGACAGTTTGTGTGTATTCATGTGTTAGGATTTTGTATCACGCATGGATATTAAATATAATTAACTGTTTATTGAGAAAATAATAATTTAGGTTTTATTTATTATAAGAACATTTTAAATTTCTTTAAGGCATTTAGGTCATCCAATAGTGTTATTTCCAAGAATGCAAGGTTAGTTCAATATCAGAAGATTTATCAGTGGACTTATCCTGACAATTTAAAGAAGAAAGACATGATTTATCAGGAGGTTCCAAAAAGTTCTTTACAGAAACTTAGCCACTGTGCTTAATAAAAATTCTAAGGACTTTTGGCACCATGTCTGAGTAGGCTACCACATTTAGAGTGGATGTTCTTCTAACAGAAACCTCAAGCATTTCTTGATGAAATTTAACCAAGAAATAATTTTCATATATAACTCAGGTTAAAAGAATAATCTGGAAATCCTCAGGTATGAGAAATTAAGAACCAAAGCCATAGTGCTAAGTGTAGACTGATACCAAAAACTAGTTGAAGGGATTTGAGACCAATATATAAGCCTTAAAATGCTGAAACATTGATCCCCGACTCAGCCTAGCTGAAGGTAAGATCTTAGTTAAAAGCAAAAATGAAATGAATAGGCATGAGGAGAGTAAAGAGATGTGGTAAACTGAATGTGTACTCCAGGATCTGGAAATAATAAATCAATCAAAAAGACAATGTATTTGTAAGAAGGAACTCATACTGAATAATAGACACGATTTTTAAAATAAACAAGTTTGATTGGAAAAAAAATCAAGTTGAACTTCTAGAAGTAAAACTAGATACCTGGCTCAAGAGAAAACTGGTGAATTAAAAGATAAATTTCACCCTCACAAGCCATCAAAAAGTACTAAGAAGCGTTTAAGAGATGTAAAAAATGGAACATGAATATCCAACAGCTCTATAATAGGATATCTGGAGAGAGTAATAGAAGGGTGCAGAAAGCAATATTTGAAGAGTTGGGAGTTTTCTAAAACTAGAAAAACATGAAACTTAAAATCAAGCATGCATGTCAAGTATTGAGCAAAGTCAATTAAAAAATTCTCACTGAGAACATTATAGTCAGTATAGGAGAAAAATAAATGGAGAGTGCTAATGTGTATGAATAGAAAGATGTGAAAAGGATGTGAATTTTCATCAATTTACCTATACACTTAAATTCAACTGAAAACTTAGTGGAATTTTTAATAGAACTTAATACAAAAGAAGTCAATGTAAACAAAGTTAACAAGTCACAGAAGAATGTAACAAAAAACAAAGGATTTACATTTAAAACATAAGGAAAACTCCAGTCTCTGAAAACAACCCCATAGAAAAATTGCCAGAAGATAGATGGTTCACAGAAAATGAAAAGTTACCATTAAACATGTAGGATTATCAACCTTAAAAGAGAAAGTTCATTAAAACTACACTAACATACCATTTTTAATCATAATTAGAAATCTGTTTGACGGTATTTCTGCCTGTGGGGCTGTGAGTAAATGTACTCTTACATGTGTCTGTTGTGAATTTAAAAATGACTACAGCCTCTATGGAGGGAAATTTAGCACAGGCATACCTCAGAGATATGCAGATTTGGTTGCAGAACACCACAATAAAGCAACTATCTCAATAAAGTGAGATATGTATTTTTAGTTTCCCAGTGCGTATAACACGTTATGTTTACACTGTACCGTAGACCATTAAGTGCAATTGCATTATGTCTAAAAACAATTGTATATACCTTAATTTAAAAATACATTATTGCTTATAAAAAGCTAAAGATCATCAGAGCCTTCACTGAGTCAAAATCTCTTTCCTGGTGGAGGATCTTTAAAATACTTTTCTAAATATTATGGATACATAATATTTATACATATTGATGGGTTCATGTGATACATATTTTATCTTTTTAAAACTTTTAAGTTTTTTTTTTTTTTAAGATAGTCTCGCTCTCTCCACAGCTTTATCTGAACCACTTACTGGCATTCTTTGTTCCTTCTGCTGCTGCTTTTGAACCTCCTGTGCAAGTTACCTTTTAAGGTTCTTCTCAAAGAAGTATCTAGCAGCAAAGGCTTATCCTTGAAAAACAACTGCAGGCTTAACTACATTAGCTGAAGTATCTTTAGATACTATAGTAAGCTCACCTTTACTCATGGTACCAGTTGTCTATTAATCTTTTCTTGCACTGCTCTAAATACTTGAGACTGGATAATTTATAAAGAGGTTTAATTAATTGGCTCCCAGTTCTGCATGGCTGCACAGGAAGCGTGGTGGCATCTGCTTAGCTTCTGGGGAGGCCTCAGGAAACTTACAATCATGGCAGAAGGTGAACGGGAAGCCAGCACTTCACGTGGCCAGAAGCAGGAGGGAGGGAGAGAGATGGGGGGAAGGTGCTACCCACTTGTAAACAACCAGATCTTGCGAGAACTCAGACCACCACTATAGGGGGGTGGTGCTAAACCATTCATGAGAAACCACCCCCATGATCCAATCACCTCCCACCAGGCCCTACCTCCAGCATTGGGGATTACATTTCAACAGATTTGGGTGGAGACACAGATCCAAACCACATCAATATGCAATACGATTTTCTCTCCCTTTCTTACAGAAAAGTTGGTATGTAATAATGACTGTTCTGCAATCTTGCTTTTATCGCTTCAAAATATGGGTTCATGTGATATATATTTTTTCTTTTTAAAACTTAAGTGTTTTTTTTAAGACAGTCTCGCTCTCTCCATAGCTGCATCTGGGAATCACTCTATATTTGTATATAAGTTCTTCATTTCTTTTTACAATTGCAGAATACTTCACTGTGAGTAGATTCTATTGTATTCACCCAATTCCCTATTAATGAACATTAGTTTCTAGTGTTGTGCTACCACAATGATGCTGCAAGCTTTGTGAATAGGTCATTTTGTATTTGTCAGCATATTTTGCAAAAAAAAAAAGTACATGTAGGATTACTAGGTCATAAGATAAATGTATATAGTTTTGGTAGATTTGGGCATATTTTGTTTTATTGCACTTAGCAGATAGTGTGCTTTTTACAAACTGAAGTTCATAGCAGTTCTGAGGAAGTCTATCAACTCAGTGTTTCCAACAGCATGTGCTCATCTTGTGTCTTGTGTCACATTTTTGTAATTCTTGCAATATTTTATATTTTTTCATTATTATACCTGTTTGGTGATCTGCGATCAGTCGTCTTTGACGTTATTGTAATTGTTCTGGGGCACCACAAACCGCACCCATCTAAGACTGAAAACTTTATCGCTAATTGTTGTGTGTGTTCTGACTGTTCCACTGAACAGCTGTTCCCCAGTCTCTCCCTCTGCATGGATCTCCCTAATTCCTGAGACACAATATTGAAATTAGGCTAATTAATAATTAATCCTACGATGGCCTCTAAAAAATGACTCAACTTAGGGAGGCATGTTGAAAGCAGAGATAGACTGAAAGCCCCTTGTGCAATAGTTAGCCAAGTTGTGAATGCAAAAAGAAAGTTATTGAAGGAAATTACAAGTGCTACTCCATTGAATGTGTGAATAATAAGAAGCGAAACAGCCTTACTGCTAATATGAAGAAAGTCTGAGTAGTCTAGAGATCAAACCAGCCACAACAGTCTCTTAAGCCAAAGCCTAATTCAGAGCAAGCCCTTAACTCTTTCAATTCTATGACGGCTGAGAGAGATAAGGAAGCTGCAGAAGCTTGAAGCTGGCAGAGGTTGGTTCATAAGGAAAGAAATGGTCTCCAGAACATAAAAGTGCAATGTGAAGCAGCAAGTACTAACAGGGAAGCTACAGCAAGTTAACTAGAAGAGCTGGCTAAGGTAACTGAAGAAGGTGGCTATGCTTAGTAACAGATTTTCAGTGTACACAAAGCAGCCTTCTGTTGGAAGAAGATGCCATCTAAGACTCTTTTTTTTTTTTTTTTGAGATGGAGTTTCACTTTTACTGCCTTGACCGGAGTACAATTGTGCAATCTTGGCTTACTTCAACCTCCGCTTCTCAGGTTCAAGTGATTCTCCTGTCTCAGCCTCCCAAGAAGGTAGGATTATAGGCACGCACCACCACACTCAGCTAATTCTTTATATTTTTAGTAGAAACAAAGTTTCACCATGTTAGCTAGGCTGGTCTCAAACTCCTGACCTTAGGTGATCCACCCACCTTGGCCTCCCAAAGTGCTGGGATTACAGACATGAGCCACCACGCCTGGCCAATCTAAGACTTTCGTAGCAAGACATAAGTCAATGCCTGTGTTCAAGGCTTCCAAGAAAGGCTGACTCTTTTGTTAGGGGCTAATACAGCTGGTAATTTAAGATATATTCATTGACCATTTTGAAAATCCTAGGGCCGTTAAGAATTATGCTAAATAGATTTTGCCTGTGCTCTATAAATGGAATAACAAAGCTTGAAAGACAACACATCTTTTTATAGCATGATTAACTGACTATTTTAAGCTCACTATTGAGACTCTTGAGTGGTTTCTTGAGATAGAATCTACTCCTGGTGAAGATGCAGTGAACATTGTTGAAATGACAAAGGACTTAGAAAATTTCAGAAACTTAGTTGCTAATGCAGAGACAGGATTTGAGAGGACTGACCCCAACTTTGAAAGAAGTTCTACTAGGGGTAAAATGCTATCAACACACTGCATGCTACAGAGAAATCTTTCATGAGAGGAAGTCAATTGTGGCCAACTTCATTGTTGCCTTATTTTAAGAAATTGCCACAGCCACCCAACCTTCAGCAACCACCAACCTATTCAGTCAGCAGCCACCAACACTGAGGCAAGACCCTTCACCAAAAATGGACAAATGGGATCACATCAAGCTAAAAGGCATCTTCGCAGCAAGGGAAACAACAAAGTGAAGAGACAGTCACAGAATGGAAAAATATTTGCAAACTACCCGTCTGCCAAGGAATTAATAACCAGAGTCTATAATGAGCTTAAGTAATTCAATAGGAAGAAGAATCTGATTTTAAAATAGGCGAAAGATTTGAATAGACATTTTTCAAAAGAAGACATACAAATGGCCAACAGGTATATGAATAAATGCTCAACATCACTAATCAGAGAAATGCAAATCAAAACTACAATGAGATATCATCTCACCCCAGTAAAAATGGCTTTTATAAAAAGAACAAGCACTAACGGATGCTTGTTCAAGGACAAAGGGTAACCCTTGTACATTTTTGGCAGGAATGTGTGTACAACCACTATGGAGAACAGTATAAAGGTTCCTCAAAAAACTAAAAATAGAACTACCATATGATCCAGCAATCCCATTGCTAGGTATATATCCAAAAGAAAGGAAATTAGCATGTCAAAGGGATGTCTGCACTCCCATGTTTGCTGTAGCACTATTCACAATAGCCAAGACATGGAATCAACCTAAGTGTCCATCAACAGATGAATGGAAAAAGCAAACGTGGTACATAAACACAATGGAGTACTATCCAGCCATAGGAAAGAATAAAACACTGTTATTTGCAAGAACATGGATGGAATTGGAGGACATGTTAAATGACATAAGATAGGCACAGAAAGGCTAATATTGCATGTTCTCAGTCATATGTGGGAGCTAAAAATTAAAACAACTGAACTCATGAAGATAGAGTAGAATGACGGTTACCAGAGGCTGGGAAGCGTAGTGGGGAAGGAGATAGGGAGAGGGGATGGTCAGTGGGTAGAAAGATACAGTTAGAGGCTGAGTGTGGTGGTTCACGCCTGTAATCCCAGCACTTTGGGAGGTTGAAGCGGGTGGATCACCTGAGGTCAGGAGTTCGAGACCAACTTAACCAACATGGCAAAACCCTGTCTCTTAAAAAAAAGAAGGAAAAAGATCTAGTGTTCAGCAGCACAATAGGGTGACTATAGGTAACAATAAAACATTAAAAGTTTCAGCAGGTTTGAGTCTGAATAAACTATTCTGGCTTACTTTGAAAGAGGCCATTTTGGGACTGGTGTTTTGTTTTGAGACCTAGACATCAATCAAAGCTGACCATTGGATGCTTGGTATTTTGTCTTTCCACTTTTTTAAGATTATCTTTTAAGCATATTATTGTTGACATTTTAGAAGTCCCATTATAGCTTTTTTGATTCTAAGTTATTCTTGGTGAATTTAGTAATTTATCAATGTACACATTAAAATTATAGAATTATAATGAGGATACATAGTAAGAGTTCTGCTGGGAAGATGTAGACAATTACATCATCAACATAAAGGGACCACTTCAGTTGGTCAAAAATTGTGCTTATAAATGTGTTGGGTTTCTGCCTAAGCAGAGGCTAGGAAGATGTCACATTAATGACCTCAAAATATGTATTGTGCAAAGTGACTTTCCATAATTTGATAAGACAAGGGAACATCCTTAGAAAAGTGTTGGTTAGGTACCTAAGGATGCACCATGAATCATCCCTACTTTTTCATGAACGATAACACAAGTTTGCAGTTAAGTGATTTTATCAGTCCATTTCTTTTAGAATTTTTGGACAAAAAAATTCTAATTTTTTTTGGTCTTCTCTTTTCATTTGGTCTAAGCTGCGGGTGTTTCTGCTAGTATAACAATCTCAGAATCCTTGTAAACTCCTATATATGGCACACAATTTACTCTTAGACAAGAGATCTTTCACATATCTTTTCTGAATAATCGGATCTCTATTCCTGACTTCTGCTGACAAAGCTGAGTCACATGCCTAATCTCTTCATAAAGATTCAGGAGGCTTGAATAGCATCCTCTGACTGAATCCTGATTGTTTTAGGTTCCTCCCACTGCCCCCACCCCCACCCCCCATGTAACTGTAGGATACAATACGGCTAAGTTTCCTGCCACTGTATAAAAGGGTTCCCCTTCCTCTAGTTTCTAATTCCTCATTTCTCCCCAGCACACATTTAACATATTCCTGCCAGCAGTCTGTTTTTGACAATTTAGGTACTCTGACATCATGTGGGCCCCCTCTACATGATCTTCACTTCCTTCTGAGTGCTCACTAGCAGAGTCATTAACATTCATATTTCTAGTAACAGTGTATTCAGAGCAATCTAGGCTTTTTCCCCCAGTATATTTTGGTTTTTGCCTATTTTTTTAATTGACAAAAATTATATATATTTATGGTTTACAAAATGATGTTTTGAAATATGTATACATCGTGTAATAGTAAATGAAGGTAGTTAACATGCATTACTTCATATCCTGCAATACTGGCATACATACTGACTTTTCCATTTTGCTTTTTGTAATTTTTTTAGCCTCTTCCCACTGGCCAATTCAAAAGTCACTCCTGCATTTTTAAGTATTTGTTACAGCAACGCTCCACATTTGATACCAAAACCTGTATTAGTTTCTTATTGCTGCTGTAACAAATTACTGAGTGTAATGGTTTAAACACAAATTTATTCTCTTATAGCTTGGAGATGAGAAGTCCAGAATCAGTCTGACTCACCAAAGTCAAGCTATCTAGAAAGTTTGTTCCTTCTGGAGGTTGTAGGGGAGAATTTGTTCCTTACCTGTTCCAACCTTGGGATCCTGCTAGTATTCCTTGCCTTGTGACTGTATCATTCCAATCTCTACTTCTGTCATACATCACCTCCTCTGTAGACAAATCTGTTACTGCCTCCCTCTTACTATAAGGACACTGGTGATTACATCAGGTCCACTTGGATAATCCAGGATAATTTCTCCAGCACAAGATCCATAATGATCACATCTGCAAAGTTCCTTTCATCATCTAACATACTCATAAGTTCCTGGGCTTGGATGTCAACATGTTTGGAGAATCATTACTCAGGGTATCACAGGCTTCCTGGCATTTTTGCTTAGATGCTTATCATCAGTAGTCCAGTGAAGGGGTGATCATATGGTAGCAGTTCTAGGGTTCCAAAAAGCAAGCAATTTAAAAATCTCTGCTTATGTTATTTTTCCTGTTGTCTCTGACCAAAACAAATCGCATAGCCAAAACTAAAGTAAATGTGGGAAGGTACTACTACCCAGAGGTGTGGATGTTGGAAGATGCAAGCAAGTGGGGACTTGTTACTTCAACAGAGTAGTGCAATACTCACAGACAAATTTCTAGAAAAATACAACTTGGCCGGGCGTGGTGGCTCATGCCTGTAATCCCAGTACTTTGGGAGGCCAAGGTTGGTGGACTGCTTGAGGTCAGGAGTTCAAGACCAGCCTGGTCAACATGGTAAACCCCATCTCTACTAAAAATACAAAAATTAGCTGGGCATGGTGGTGGCACCTGTAGTCCCAGCTACTTGAGAATCTGAGGCATGAGAATTACTTGAACCTGGAGGCCAAGGTTGCAGTGAGCCAAGATTGTGGCACTGTGTACAGCCTGTGTGACAGAGCAAGACTGGGAAAAAAAAAAGAGAAAAAAGAATCATTTCTAAAAAGAAATTATCAGGCCTAGATGGCTTCACTGGTGAATTCTATCAACTATTTATGAAGAATTAATCTTACAAATTCTTACAGAGACTAGTGAAACAGAACACTTCCTAACTCATTTTATGAATTCTGGATAACTTCAGACATTTTAAGAAAGGCTAATCTCATTTGTGAAAATACATGCAAAGTTTCAAAATAAAATATTAACAAAATCTTGTAATAGGTAATAAGAATTCTATATCATGACCAAGTTGAGCTTAGGCTAGGAATGCAAGGATATTTAACTTTAGATAATTCATCAATATATTTTCATACTTAATAAAGGAAAAAAATTACATTGTCTTGTAGTTGCAGAAAAAAACATTTGGTAAATTCAACATCCATTATCATAAAACCTCTTTGCAAATTAGAAATAGAAAGGGACATCCTTAATCTAATAAAGGTTACCTACAAAAATGCTGTAATACACATCGTATCTAATGATGAACCATTGGCAACATCTCCTTTGAGATCAGGAAGGAGAAAAGAGTGCCAGTTCTACCACCTTCAATCAACGTTTTACTGCAAGCTCAAACAATGCAGTATTGCAAGGAAAAGAAATGATATGAGAATTAGAAAGGAAAAAAAACAATACTCTTACTATTCAAAGATGATATCATTGCTTAGATAGAAAATTATAAATAATAATCTAGAGATAAATTCTGAAACAAAATCAATATACAAATAGATACCAGCCACAAAGAAGTAAACATACTTTTTCCTAAAAGATACTTGTTACAGTAGCATTAAAACTATTGAACTACTGAAGAATAAATCTAATAAAAGACATACAAAATCTCTACAGAGAAGACTGTGGAACTTTAGTTACAGTAATTAAAGAAGACCTTAATATGATTGTCAGGATTGGATACCTCAGTGTTGAAAAACAGCAGTTTTCCCCAAACTGAGCAAATTCAAATAAAGCAAATAATATCAACAAGTTGTGTGTGTGTCTCTCTCTCTCTTTCTCTCTGTGTGTGTGTGTGTGTGTGTGTGTGTGTGTGTGTAAAACATGACTAATTGTTTCTAAAATGTATATGGAAATACAAAGGGTCAAGAATAATGAATACAGTTACAGAAGTGAGAGGATCTGCTTTATCAGATACAAGGTTTATTCTAGAGCTGTAGTAATCAAAACAGTGCAGTGCTGGAAGTCTTGGTGTACTGAACACAACTGAATTAGTAGATCATACTTGAAATCTCCAAAACGGACAGCGTTATCATTGTAAAATAGTAGGTGAAAAACAGCTTATTCAATACATGGTGCTGAGAAAAAAAGTTTTTTTTAAAGAAACATTATGTTTAATGGTAAAGCTCAGCACACCCCAGCACCAGGAATGGTGCAGAGTCACAGCACTGGGGACAGACAGGTGACCCCCATGGAGCCTCGTGGCAAAGAGGATGAGGAAGGTGACCATCAAACAGAAGAGCCCACCATGGCCTCAGGCAGGGCAAAGCTTAGAAAGGCATAGAGAAGAGCTTCTGCCTGAGACACGGGTTCCTGGCATAGCCAATGATCAAGCTGCCAAACACCGTTCCAATGCCAGCCCCTGAACCTGCCACATCAACTCTGGCCACCTCAGCACCAATATAAACTTGGCTGCTGTGTCAATGTCCCAGGAGACAACACTGGTCTGGAACTCCCGTCTGGCCACCTGGAGTGGAGAGCTGCTGTAGGAAGGCTGTTTAGATGAATTATCTGGGCTATTCAAGAAGGAGGCAGACACAGGCCTGATTAGCCCCCTGGAGCAACAGTGGATCTGAGCTGCAGAAATGAACAGTGCCCCTGTGGTCTGCATTTTTTCAGTCTCCCAACTTCGGCCCTTGGTCTCAGCGCTCAGCCAAAAATTGGTATCTTTATTTTAAAAAACAAATCAAATCTCTTCTTTACACTTTATAGAGATTTGAATTAAAAGAGAATTATAGACTTAAACAGGAAAGGTAAAACTATGAAGATTTTACTAGATAATACAGGAAAGCATCTTAATCTGTCTGGGGTTAGAAAAGATTACTTACACATTTTTCCAAAAGTTAATTATAGAAGGAATGATTGATGTCTACATTAAAATTAAGAACTTCCAGTCATGAAAAGACATCATTAAAAGACTAAGTCACAGAGTAGATACTCACAATACATATAACTGACAAAAGGACTCATATCCAGACTATATGAAAAACTAAAAAAATTAAAAATCTGACATTCCTATAGAAAAACAGGTATTTCATAAGTGAGGGAAACCTGGCTGGGCACAATGGCTGACACTTGTAATCCTAGCACTTTGGGAGGCCGAGGCAGGTGGATCACTTGAGGCCAGGAGTTCAAGTCCAGCCTGGCCAACATGGTGAAATCCCATCTCTACCAAAAATTAGCTGGATGTGATGGCATGTGCCTGTAGTCCAGCTACCCAAGAGGCTGAGGCAAGAGAATTGCTTGAACCTAGGAGGCAAAGGTCGAAGGCAAAAGTTGCAGTGAGCCGAGATTGTGTCCCTGGGCCACAGAGTGAGACTCTGTCAACAACAACAACAACAAAAGTGAGGAAATCCGAAAGGCTAAAAAACCTATTTTAAAACGTTTAGTCTTATCCATAATGCAGGATTGCAAATCAGATTCCATTGCACATGCTCCATTGTGGTTTAGCACAAATGGAAAGCAAAGAGAAATGTCTTTTATGAGACAGGAAGTCGCTGTTGGTAGGAGTGTAAATTGTATAATTATGTAGAAAACACTTGGTCATAGGCCGGGCGTGGTGGCTCACCCCTGTAATCCCAGCACTTTGGGAGGCCAAGGTGGGCAGATCACAAGGTCAAGAGATCGCGATCATCCTGGCCAACATGGTGAAACCCCGTCTCTACTAAAAATACAAAAATTAGCCAGGCGTGGTGGCATGCGCCTCTGGTCCCAGCTACT
>CAUYLG010010129.1:0-32937 GCA_963573385.1 Cacajao melanocephalus
AAGAAAAGAACTTTCAACCCAGAATTTCATATCCAGCCAAACTAAGCTTCATAAGTAAAGGAAAAATAAAATCATTTGCAAACAAGCAAGTACTCAGAGATTTCATCATCACCAGGCCTGCTTTACAAGAGCTCCTGAAAGAGGCACTACACATAGAAAGGAACAACCAGTACCAGCCACTCCAAAAACATACCAAATTGTAAAGAGCATCAACACAATGAAGAATCTGCATTAACTAACGGGCAAAACAGCCAGCTAGCATCAAAATGGCAGTATCAAATTCACACATAACAATATTAACCCTAAATGTAAATGGACTAAATGCCCCAATCAAAAGACACAGACTGACAAATTGGATAAAAAGCCAAAACCCATCGGTGTGCTGTGTCCAGGAAACCCATCTCACATGCAAGGATACACAAAGGCTCAAAATAAAGGGATGGAGGAAGATTTACCAAGTAAATGGAGAGCAAAAAAAAGCAGGAGTTGCAATATTCGTCTCTGATAAAATAGACTTTAAAGCAACAAAGATCAAAAGAGACAAAGAAAGACATTACGTAATGGTAAAAGGATCAATGCAACAAGAAGAGCTAACGATCCTAAATATATACGCATCCAATAGAGGAGCACCCAGATACATAAGGCAAGTTCTTAATGACTTGCAAAGAGACTTAGACTCCCACACAATAATAGTAGGAGACTTTAACACCCCATTGTCAATATTAGACAGATCAACCAGACAGAAAATTAACAAGGATATCCAGGACGTGAACTCAGACCTGGAACAAGCAAACCTAATAGACATTTACAGAACTCTCCACCCCAAATCAACAGAATATACATTCTTCTTAGCATCACAACACACCTACTCTAAAATTGATCACGTAATTGGAACTAAATCATTCCTCAGCAAATGCAAAAGAATGGAAATCATAACAAACAGTCTCTCAGACCACAGTGCAATCAAGTTAGAACTCATAATTCAGAAACTAACTCAGAACCACACAGCTTCATGGAAACTGAACAACTGGCTCTTGAATATTGACTGGATAAACAATGAAATGAAGACAGAAATAAAGACATTCTTTGAAACCAACACGAATGAAGACACAACATACCAGAATATCTGGGATGTATTTAAAGCAGTCTCTAGAGGAAAATATATAGCAATAAGTGCCCACATGAGAAGCAAGGAGAGATCTAAAATTGACACCCTATCATCAAAATTGAAAGAGCTAGAGGAGCAAGATCAAAAAAACTCAAAACCTAGCACAAGACAAGAAATAACTAAGATCAGAGCAGAACTGAAAGAGATAGAGACACAGAAAACCCTTCAAAAAAATCAATAAATCCAGGAGCTGGTTTTTCTAAAAGATCAACAAAATAGAAAGACCACTAGCCAGATTAATAAAAAAGAAAAGAGAGAATAACCAAATAGATGCAATAAACGATAAAGGGGATATCACCACAGATTCCACAGAAATTCAAAACATCATCAGAGATTATTACAAACAACTCTATGCACATAAAATAGTAAACCTAGAAGAAATGGATAAATTCCTGGACACTTGCCTCCTCCCAAGCCTAAACCAGGAAGAAGTCAAAACTCTGAATAGACCAATAACAAGGTCTGAAGTTGAGGCAGCAATTAAGAGCCTACCACCCAAAAAAAGCCCAGGTCCAGATGGGTTCACAGCAGAATTCTACCAGACATACAAAGAGGAGCTGGTACCATTCCTTCTGAAACAATTCCAAATAATCCAAAAAGAGGGAATCCTTCCCAAATCATTTTATGAGACCAACATCATCCTGACACCAAAACCTGGCAGAGACACAACAAGAAAAGAAAACTTCAGGCCAATATCCGTGAAGAACATTGATGCAAAAATCTTCAATAAAATACTGGCAAGCCGATTGCAACAGCACATTAAAAAGCTTATCCACTATGATCAAGTAGGATTCATCCCGGGGATGCAAGGCTGGTTCAACATACACAAGTCTATAAATGTAATTCACCACATAAACAGAACCAAAGACAAAAACCACATGATTATCTCAACTGATGCAGAGAAGACCTTTGACAAAATTCAACAGCACTTTATGATAAAAACCCTCAACAAACTAGGTATTGTTGGAACGTATCTCAAAATAATAAAAGCTATTTATGACAAATCAACAGCCAATATCATACTGAATGAGCAAAAACTGGAAGCATTCCCTTTGAAATCTGCCACTAGACAAGGTTGCCCTTTCTCAAAAGAATGTTTCAATATTTACAGCCTTTGCCAAAATCTGTTGTATAAATAATCTCACCATATCCCATTTCAAGCTATCTGGGTAACATCCCTAAATGAGGACTTGCAAAGAGATACTAAAAAACTGACTGTTTACAGCTGATACAAGCCAACTTCAGTATAGCACTGTTTTGTCCATTCTGCATAATACTACCAGAAAAATGTCACCATTGGCTTCACTTGTGTATTAACTCTCTTTCTTATAAGAGCATTTTTACTATAGTAATTTTCTGAATAACTGTTGATCTGTAGGATGACTAGAAAAACCTCACAGATAAAAGTATTATATTCCACTGAAATGGGTCAAGTACTGAGATGTGGCAAATAACAGACTCATCTATAGCTGCAAGACAGTGTTGTGAAGTGGAATGAGCCCAAATTGTAGAGACAATATTAGATTTAAATTATGATTCTGCCTTATCTTTGAATCTGTTTCTTCATCTGGAAAATAACAATTCTCATTCCTAACTTACAATTTTCCTGTGAAAATTAAAGTTATTGAAGCTAAATTTAATTCTACCTTATATGATATGCTGTGGGTGCTGAATGATGTCCACACCTGCAGGTAAAACTGTCTTGAGATATGCCTGAAGTTACTAGAAAATAATTATTATTGTAAAGTGGAATAAAAAAGTGTGGTATTTTATAAATTCTGAGGACAGTAAAATGAGGTGACTAGAAAAAGAAGAGTTAAATGACTCAGAAATATTTTCATTTTGTAACTCAGTATTTGGGAGAGCACACACACTGAGCTAGGTATCTAGGGAAGACCTAAGATGCATAGTTGACTCTTGAACAATGTGAAGGTGAGAGATAATGAATCCCCATGAAGTTGAAAATTCATGCATAACTTTTGACTTCCCAAAACTTTACTAATAATCAATTGTTTATGCATGAGCCTTACAATAACATAAAAAGTAAATTAACCACAATTTGTAGGTTATATGTATTATCTATTTTATTATTACAATAAAGTAACTTAGACAAGAGAATATACTAAGAAAACCAAATAAAGAGAAAATATATTGTATTAGTCTATTTTCACACTGCTATAAAGAACTGTCAGAAACTTGATAATTTATAAAGAGGTTTAATTGACTTACAACAGTTTCTGAAGCTTAACAGAAAGCATGGCTAGGAGCTCTCAGGAAACTTACAATCATGGAGGAAGATAAAGGGGAAGCAAGAACGTTTTACATGGTGGCAGGAAGTGGGGGGATATATTAGTCCATTTTCATGCCACTGATAAAGACATATCCAAGACTGGGCAATTTACAAGAGAAAGAGGTTTAATTTGAATTAAAGTTCCACATGGCTAGGGAAGCCTCACAATCATGGCAGAAGGCAAGGAGAATCATGTCATGTCTTAGATGGATGGCAGCAAGCAACAAGAGCTTGTGCAGGAAAACTCCCCCTTATAGTAACCATCAGATTTCATGAGACTTACACACTATCACAAGAACAGCACTAGAAAGACCTGTCTTCATGATTCCATTACCTCCGATTCCATTACCTACTGCCAGGTCTCTCCTACAACATATGGTAATTAAAGATGAAATTTGGGTGGAGACACAGCCAAACCATATCATTCCACCCATGGCCCCTCCCAAATCTCACATTCTCACATTTTAAAACAAATCATGCCTTCCCAACCATCCTCCAAAGTCTTAATTTATTTCAGCATTAACACAAAAGTCCACATTTCAACATCTCAACAAAGAGGAGGCAAGTCCCTTCTGCCAATGAGTCTTTAAAATCAAAAGCAAGTTAGTTACTTTCTAGATACAATGGGGGTACAAGCATTAGATAATTACTGCCATTCCAAATGGGAGAAATTGGCTAAAACTAAGAGGCTACAGGCCCCCATACAAGTCTGAAATCCAGCAGAGCAGTCAAATCTTAAAGCTCAAAAATGATCTTTGACTCCATGTCTTGAATCAAGGGCATGTTGATGCAAGAGGTGGAGCAGCTCTGCCTCTGTGGCTATGCAGGATACAGCCTCCCTCCCAGCTCCTTTCAAGGGATGGTGTTAAGTGGCTATAGATTTCCAGGTACGCAGTGCAAGCTGTCAATGAATCTACCATTCTCGGGTCGGGAGGACTGGGACCTTCTTCCCAAAGTTCCACTAGCCAGTGCCCCAGTAGGGACTCTGTGTGGTGGCTGTAGCCCCATATGTCCCTTGTGCACTGCCCTAGCAGAGGTTTTTCCATGAGGGCCCCACCCCTGTAGCAAACTTCTGCCTGGACATCTAGGGATTTCCGTACATCCTTTGAAATCTAGGTGGAGGTTCTCAAACCTCAATTCTTGACTCCTGTGCACCCACAGGCTCAACACCACATGGAATCTGCCAAGGCTTGAGGCTTGCACCCTCTGAAGCCTCTGCAGCCTGAGCTCTACATTGGCCCCTTTCAGACATGACTGGAACAGCTGGGATGCAGGGCACCAAGTTCCTAGGCTGCACACAGCACAAGGATCCTGATCTGGCCCTCATAACCACTTTTTTCTCCTGGGCCTCTGGTCCTGTAATGGAATGGGCTGCAGTAAAGGCCTCTGACATGCCCTGGAGACATTTTCCCCATTTTCTTGGGGATTAACATTTGGCTCCTTGTTACTTATGCAAATTTTCTGCAGCCAGCTTGAAGTTCTCTTCAGAAAATGGGATTTTCCTTTCTATCACATTGTCCAGCTGCAAATTTTCTGAACTTTTATGTTCTGCTTCCTTTATAAAACTGAATGCCTTTAACAGTACCCAAGTCAAATCTTAAATGCTTTGCTGCTTAGAAATTTCTTCTGCCAGATACCCAAAATCATCTCTCTCAAGTTAAAAGTTCGACAAATCTGTAGGGCAGGGGAAAGACACTACCAGTCCATTTCCTAAAACATAACAAGAGTCACCTTTTCTCTAGTTCCCAACAAATTCCTCATCTCCATCAGAGACCACCTCAACCTAGACCTTATTGTTCATATCACTGTGAGCATTTTTGTCAAAGCCATTCAACAAGTCTTTAGGTCTTTAAGAAGTTCCAAATTTTCCCACATTTTCCTGTGTTTCTCTGAATTCTCCAAACTGTTCCAACTTCTGCCTGTTACCCAGTTCCAAAGTCACTTACACATTTTCAGGTATCTTTTCAGCAACGTCCCACTTCTGGTACCAATTTGCTGCGTTAGTTTGTTTTCACATTGCTGATGAAGACATACCCAAGACTTGGCAAATTACATAAAAAAGAGGTTTAACTGGACTTAGAGTTCCCTTAGGTAGGGGAGCCTCACAATCATGGCAGAATGCAAGAAGGAGCAAGTTACACCATACATGGATGGTAGCAAGCAAAGACAGCTTGTGCAGGAAAACTTCCCCTTATAATAACCATCAGATCTGTAAGACTTATTATCATGAGAACAGCATGGAAAAGACTTGCCACCATGATTTAATTACCTCCCACTGGGTGCCTCCTATAACGTGGGAATTCACAATGAGATTTGGGTGGGGACACAGGCAAACCATGTCAGAAGGGATGTGCCACCCTTTTAAACCATCAGATATTGTGAGAACTCACTCACTAACATGAGAACATCCAGGGGGATGTCTGTTCCCATTATCCATTCACCTCCCACCATGTCCAACCCTCAACATGTGGAATTACAATTTAAGATGAGATTTCTGTGGTTACACAAAGCCAAACCATATCATACATTTAAAGTACTGTATTGTATTTATCAACCATACATTTACAGCATATGTTTCCAGGACAAATTATCTATTTGAAATGGCTGGCAACCATAGTTGCAGAACTCAATCTACAGTACATATCAAGCAATTCATTTCCTTATAATTTCTTTCACAGTAATAAACATTCCCATTATGTAACTTTGAAAAATACAAGGGAGAGATAAATAATAAATATAAAAAGCAACTTTTTATTTAATCCTTTTCTTTTTATCACATTTATTCTACAAGAAGAAATATAATTCTAATCACTTTTTGGAAATACATTATAAAAACAATCAAATTACACCCCTTTTCTCTAAAATATAGATATTTATTTTTGGGAGGATATGTTTCAGTGAAAAAGAGAATGTTAGAGCTAAATAGACTGTAGGTTCAAATCACTCACTACAATATGTATGAACAGCTATGTGATCTGGACACATTTCCTTATCTATAAATTAGGAGTAATTTTATATAAGGATTAATTTTAATATTGTAAATAATATACTATTAGAAATGACTGCTCACAAATGCTAGTTTCCTGCATAGTTTTCCCCCTCTTTCTGCCTCTTTTTTCTTGCCACATTCTGAACAAAACGTGCAGTAAATTGTAGATTTTGTCCTTTGTGTAGTTCAAAAATCAAGTGGTGTGACACCAAGTATACTGTTCATTAAACAAATATAGATTCGTTTTGATCCACCCTGCTTCAACAGAAACTGATTTGTCTGTAAGCTCTTTAATGGTCAATTAATTCCAGATGATCATAAAAACACTTCTTTGACCAGAAGCTTAAAATCTATTCTCTGATCATATAAAGTATTGCTAATAAATGGTTAGCCTTTTGATTACATTGAATTTTATATTCTTAGTGTTACTTTACTGAACTTAAAATTTTTATTTAGCAAAATGCTTCCTTTAGGTCTATTAATATTTATAACATGAAAACATTCCATTAAATTTAAATTAAATATTTAGTTATATGTGTTTAGAATGCTGCTATTATTGTTTATGGTGACTCCATGTCATTAACTCTAATGCAAGCTCTGGATTATGAATCATGTGGAAAAATGGAGTTGGGCTGGGTGTTTTCTTCAGAATATAGACAAGGAATGGTGATTGAAAATGTTAATGATATGGAATAAGTTCTGGCTCAGTAGGAGCAGTCTTTCATGATAGTTTTTGATGACATGTACTACAAAGTAACTAAATAATTCCTACTATCTGTTACGACCTATGTTTCCCGATTAAAAACAAACAAACAAACAAACAGAACACATTATCATTTATACCTGTCCAATCCCCTGTCACAGTAGTTGATAGGCCATTCAAAATGATATTAAAAATACTGTAAAAATTGTAATCCCAGCATTTTTGGGAGCCTGTAGCAGGCAGATCACCCAGAGGTTTGAGACCATCTGGACAATATGGTAAAATCTCATGTCTAAATATATGTATGTATATATTGTATACACATATATAAAGACATCCAGGTGTAGTGGCATGTGCATGTAGTAGTACCACCTACCTGGGAGGCTGAGGTGGGAGGATCTTCTAAGCCTGGGAGGTAGAAAATGCCTGCAGGAGCTGTGATCATGCCACTGCACCCAAGCCTGGGTGACAGAATGAGACCCTTTCTAAAAATAAATAAATAAATAGATATGAAATAAAATAAAAGAGAAATAGAAAAAGAAATTAAAAGAAAAATACATACCATTCTCTTTCTTAAAACCATTCTCTAGCTTCCTAATACTTTAAGAATATCCAGTGTCTGCTCTCATTACTATTCTTTTCACATCATAAACTTCAATGATTTTGAACCTACTATTTACATTTTTTAACCTATTTTGATCTATTGAATCCAAAATTTTTCACATGATCATTCCTTTGCTTGAAACATTCTTTCAATCCTTATTTTATCTGGCTAATTTTCTGAATTTAGTTCTTGCTTTTAAGGTCATTTATTCTAGAATGCCTTTACTTATCCCAGGTGAGAAGACGAGGTGTTCATGCTGTGTATTTTGACAATACCTCATACTACCATAATCACAGAATATTTTACACTTTATTATAATCATGTATTAGTATTTGTTTCCTATTAAATTGTAAATGCCACAAGGTCTTGAAAAACTGTTTCATTCATTCATATATTGCTGATATAGGCCTAGCCCTGTGTTTGACAAAAAATATAGACTCACAAATAAATAATGACTTCTGATCCAGATAACATGTCATAGACATGTTTTTCCTGGGCCATAGACAACCAAAGATAAACTCAGAAAAGTTTAAAAAGGAAGGTATATTGGTTAGGGATCCCAGGACTAGAAACAAGCAAGAAAACAACAACAACCAAAAAAAAAAAACACTACAAGTTTCTTACAAGTCACTACCCAACAGAAGAATCTGACCAAGTTTGACTTTCCTCACTACCAAGCTAGCAAAAGAAGGTGGAGCAAGTAGGCTCATTTCTTTCTTTCCCACCCTATACCTCGACCCCCACTCAAGGTCAAACAGGAAGAAATTCAGTTGCCAACACCAGGAAAGCAAGGCAGAATTGTCAAAAATAATCTATTAGAATACAAGCTAATAAAAGAACACTAGCAGTGGCTCACGCCTGTAATCTCAACACTTTGGGGGGCCGAGACTGGCAGATTGCTTGAGCTCAGGAATTTGAGAACAGCCTGGGCAATATGGAAAGAACCTGTCTCTACGAAAAATACAAAATTTAGCCAGGTGTGGTAGCAAGTGCTTGTAGTCCCAACTACTTGGGAGGCTGAAGTGAGAGTATTGCTTGAGCCTGGATGGTGGAGGTTGCAGTAAGACAACATCCTATTACTGCACTCTAGCCTGGGTGACAGAGCTAGACCTTGTCAACAATAAAATAAATAAAATAAAGCCACTAGGAGAAATAGTCTCTTTTCCCATTGAGCCTGCTGCTTTCCTTCCCTACCTCCTCACCAAAAACCAAGCAAAGTTCAGAAACATCCACAAGAGTGACTCTGCTACAACTATACATTGCCAAGGAAGTGCACTTTGACTCCATGGGCTACAGATTGCCTTCTCTCACCTAGTAGTACCAGACAGCCCACACAAATGAAGAGTCTTCTATCACCTCAAGTAGCACCAACAGGAAACTGAGAGTTCCATTAGCATGAGAGAAAGAAAGCAGATAAAATAGTACTTCAAAGACTGAAAATGACATTGGCATTGGAAAAAACCAACTCACAAGATAAGCTGAGGTATATGCAAAACCTAAACAGGGAGACTTCCTGCTAAAGCTTTAAGTAGAACCAAAAGTCTCCTATCATAATAGACGAAATATCTATCATACAATTAAAAATGTTACCCATTTTAATAAGAATTAGGAAAAATCAAAATGAATGAGAAAAAGCAATCAACTCATGCTAACACCAAGATCAATAAAATGCTTGAATTTTCTGACAAAGATTTTAAAGCATCCATCATAAACACAGTTCAATAGGCAATTACACATTCTCTTGAAATTGTGAACCCTGAAAATCTGAGACAGGTCTCAGTTATTTATTTCACTGAAGTTGAGGATACTCGCCCGCGACACAGCCTCGGAAGGTCCTGACAATATGCGCCCGAGGTAGTTAGAGCACAGCTTGATTTTATACATTTTAGGGAGACATAAGACATCAATTAACATGTGTAAGTTGAATATTAACTCCGTCTGGAAAGGCGGGACAACTCAGAGCAAGAGCCGTACAACTCCAAGTGGGGAGGAGGCTTGCAGGTCTTAGGTAGATAAGAGACAATTTGATTGCATTGTTTTGAGTTTCTAATTAGCTTCTTCAAAGGTGGCAATCAGATATGGATTTATCTTAGTGAGCAGTAGGATAACTTTGAGTAGACTGGGAGGCAGGTTTGCTCTAAGCAGCTCCCAGCTTGACATTTCCCTTTAACTTAGTGATTTCAGGGGCCTAAAATATATTCCTTTCACAAAATAAATAAAAAGTAGAAAAATTTAACAAAGTAATAGAAGTTATAACAAAGCAACTGAATGTATATAACTGAAAAGGACTACATTGTCAAAACATTTTTAATAAAGAAATTTGATGGGTGGACTTAGGAGTAAAGTGAAGAAAAAGGTAAAATCAATAAACATAAGGAAAAACCAATAGAGTTTGTTTACTAAGTCTGAACAAACAAACAGAAAATAAACTGGAAAGAAAATAAAAGCAACAGAGCCTCAGAGACCTGTGGAACAGGAACAAGAGCCAAAAATCAAACCTCAATATCAGAGTGTAAGAAGGCAAGAAAAATGACAATGGAACTGAAAGAATATTTTAGAAAATAATGGCTTAAGACTTGCCAAATTTGGGGAAAACATCTATATATGAAAGAAACTGAGCTAAACCTAATAGAAAAAAGTTAAATATATATTTTAAGACACAAATTAACTTCTGAAGACTACAGGCAAAGAAGACATGATGAAAGCCAACAGAGAGTAATGATACATCACTTATAGAAAAAAATCTGTTTGAATGACAGTGAATTTCTTATCTGAAACCTTGAGGAATTGGCATAATATTTTCCAAATGTTGAATAAAAAAGATCTACTTTAAATTCTATATTTAGCAGAACTATTTTTCAGAAATGATGAGAAAATAAAGACAGTATCACATGAAGAAAGAGAATATGTAACTATCATTAAGGAATGTCTAAATAAAGTTATTCAAACAGAAAGAACTTTGAAATAAATATTTTTTATTTCAAAAATAAAACGATCTTAAAGTATTGGGAAAAAGAAAAACAATACACATATGAGTAAATAAAATAGACTATCTTTTTCTTACCTTCTCTAGAGACAAAGAGATGTAACACTATATGATACAGCAATAATATTTATAATTAAGGAAGATAAAGAAAGATGAATAGAAGACTTGCTCATTTTACTTGAAGTTATAAATTTTTTAGTACTTTGATAATCACACATTTATGAAAACATTTAGAGCCATCACTAAGAAAATTATCAAAAGTTATACATCTAAATATACTATAAATTAATAAAACCCTAAAAAAATGGATAAGTAATGCACAGGAAGGCAAAAAAAAAAAAACAGAGAAAATAAGCAGAAAATAATTAATACAGTACAGAAGTAATCACTAATAGATAAATAACTGCCTTTAGTATAAATGGCCTACAATAACAATTATAAAATATAGATTGAGAGTGGATTATAAAAATAGGTCTCGACTATATGCTGTGTAAAAGTATCCATCTTATTAATGACATAAAATATCCCAAACAAAATCTTCAGATCCAGAGGCTTCTTCAAAATATTTAAACAAGAATTAACTCTATAAAATATATTCCAGAAAATGAGAAAAGAAGAAAATAATCTAAAACAAATTCCCAACTAAAATTCTATACCAGCAAAAATACTATGTATGAAGGACGAATTAAAGATATTTTCTGCAAAATTAAAGCTGAAAGCAATCCTTTCTAGCATATCTACAATACAAGAACAGCTAACAGTAATTGAGTTAAAGAGTAACTTTCTAAATCAAAACAGGGTCAAGCAATAAGAAGAGAACACATAAAAGTGTAAGTACATGAGTAAATAATAAAATATACTTTATCATCTTTATAACATCTCTGTACACATAAACATATCTTTTTATTTAAAAGATTCATTATTTAAAGCAATAATAATAAACCTTTGGTTTCAAAGCAGATATAAAAGTAAAATAATGTAAGAATGTAAATGATATAGATAAATAGAATTGTACTGTTGTTATTTGTTTTTACATTATGGAGATTAGTATTTAAAGGTATATTGTGATAATTTAAGCCTACATGTAATCTTTCAAGTAATCAGAAAAAAAAGATGTAGAGAAAGGCAGGAAATAGATAAGATAAAATCAAATTTCAATAATTAAAAACTAAAAATTACTTTACCAAAGCAAGACAGGGAGGTAAGGGAGAAGAAGGTAGCAGATGAAGAGTGTGGAGAACAGATAGCAAGATCCTGTATGTAACATCACCAAACAATAGCTATTATTAAACATAAGTGGAATAAACATTGCAAGTAAAAGCTAGATATTTTAAAATAGCATTAAAAAGCAGAACTTTTACTTATAATACAATACATTTTACTACATACTGTTTATGCCAAATTCGCTTTTAATATGCAGCTAAAGAAGTGTTGAAAATAAAAGGATGGAAAAAATATCACATGATCATTACACAGAAGAAACAGAAATAAGAATCAAGAATGCAATTATGAGAAAGTAGAAACAGGAAGGTGAAATTACTGAATTTATGTACTAAGATCACGTAAGAAGAATTTTAACATGAGAAGAAAGCTTAAAAAGGCAGTATTGCAAAATGGCTATAAAAAACAATACAAGAGGCTGGGCGCTGTAGCTCATGCCCGTAATCCCAACACTTTGGGAGGCCCAGGCGGGCAGATCAGGAGGTCAAGAGATCGAGACCATTCTGGCCAACATGGTGAAACCTCATCTCTACTAAAAATACAAAAATTAACTGGTGGCACGTGCCTGTAACCCCAGCTACTGGGGAGGCTGAGGCAGGAGAATCACTTGAAACAGGAGGCTGAAGTTGCAGTGAGCTGACATACTGCCCCTGCACTACAGCCTGGTGACAGAGTGAAACTCTGTCTCAAAAACAATGTGTGTGGGTATGCGTGTGTGTGTGTGTGTGTGTGGGTATATATATATATATACCCTGCACTACAGCCTGGTGACAGAGTGAAACTCTGTCTCAAAAACAATGTGTGTGGATATGTGTGTGTGTCTATGCATGTATGTATATATATACGTATATGTGTGTGTATATATATATGTATGTGTGTATATATGTATATATATGTGTGTGTGTATGTATGTATATATACATATACGTATATATACACACACACACATATATACATACACACACATATATATACACATATATACATACATACACACACATATATGTGCAAGATATATACACACATATATGCGCAAGAAAAATATGTGAAGTTCTTAAATTTGCATTGCACAATAACATAAATATAAATATTAGCATTTTGTTTTTATTTTAAATTTAACTGAATGACAAAAGTTCCTCATTTTTTTATATATTCTCACAGTATTTCTCACAGATTGTATCTCAATTGAGATGAACCATTCTTAATTATTTGTTACCTTTGTGGAATGAATAAATCTTTCACTTGCAAGAAAATCAGATATAATAACTTATATTAGTATGATATTTAATAGAAATAAAATTACTTTTATTTTGTGGTTGAGTGTGATTTATAAAGAGACTTCACATTTCTGCACAAGACAGTGCTTGGCATACAGTAGGAATTCTATAAATATTTGAGGTTTTTAATGTCATTTGAATCCTCTTACAAAATTTCCAAGATCTGATTTAATAACCCCATGATACTATGATCACTACTTATTAAAATATATACTATGTTTTTGTAGTTTACATTAAAAATTCAACTAAAATGTCATTAAAACAAATAGATTGATATAATATAGTACAATTGTAATGGAAATTAAAAAAAAAAACAGGAATGAAGAATAATCAAAACCATAAAAATTCTTATTTGGAGATTATATTACATTCCCACAGAACTTTCTTTACTCTCAAGATTAATGACCATCTGCAGTAGTCTTCCCTTGTCCAGTTTCACTTTCCATGGTTTCAGTTATCTGCGGTTAGTCATGGTCTACAAATACTGTATGAAACATTCTAGAAATAAACAATCCCTACGTTTTAATTCATGCACTGTTCTGAGAAGCGTGATGAAATCTCACTCTGTGCCTCTCTGTCCTACCCAGGATGTGAATCCTCCCTTTATTCACTGTGTCCACAAGGTATACATTACGCTTCTGTTAGTAACTTAGTAGGCTGCTCATTTTTTTTTTTTTTTTTAGAGGAAGTCTTGCTTTTGTTGTTCAGGCTGGAGTGCAATGGTGTGATCTTGGCTCACTACAGCCTCTGCCTCCTGGGTTCAAGCGATTCTCCCGCCGAAGCCTCCAGAGTAGCTGGGACCACAGGCACGCTTCACCACGCCTGGCTAATTTTCATATTTATAGTAGAGACGGGGTTTCATCATGTTGGCCAGGCTGGTCTCAAACTTCTGACCTCAGGCTATCTGTGCGCCTCCGCCTCCCAAATGCTGGGATTACAGAAGTGAGCCACCGCACCTAGCCGGCTGCTAGTTTTTATCAGGTCGACTGTCATCCTAACACAGCGCAGTTTGAGATGTGAAACAGTTGTATATCAGTGCAGGAAAAGTACTTAGTTAAGATGGAAAAAGCATTATATTTGTGGATAAAAGACATGAACAGAAATGTGTTCCAGTTGACGGCAATGGAGTTTGATACTATCCACGGTTTCAGATGTCAACCGGGAGGCTTGGAACATACCTTCTATGGATAAGGGGGGGACAACTCTCCAGTAATCTCATCATATTTGTGATACTTTTGCAATACTTAGTATAAAATGTTAATTATGATCTGAAGAAACATAAGAACCCATTTATGACTAAAATACTACCTGTATTTATTTTATTGTATTACTGCATAACGTGGAGAATTTTGGAAGATAATATTATTTTTATACCTTGTGTCATTAAAGAAAACTGATTATTTTAGAGAGTTAATGTCTTGAACAGTTTTAATTTCATTCCATAATGCTATCTTCATAAACACACATAAAAAGGGATTATATTTGAGTTTTGTAGAAGACTAAGTGACATTTTAAATCAGACTGCAATACACTAAAAAACTAAATGCAGTAGTGACAACTGTAATAAAATAAGTTTTTATTGGCTTTTTAGAATTTTTAAACATATTAATTTTGTAATTTCTTTCATACTAACAGCATTTCAATTTCCTTATTGTTTTCTATAAATTTTCTATTAAGATAATAAAGTGGTTTATTAAAATCTTAGATATTCTATGTATTTAACCTCTACCAATGTCCTTTGTAATACCACAGAACAGGAATATGTGTATAAAAGTATGTGTACAAAAGGTTTTAATCATGATCTAACGCACGTGTGTACAAACATACAAACTGAAAAAGAGTGTCATAGAAGAAAGCAAGCTATTAATGAAGTGAATAGACCATGATCCTACCAAAATAATTAATTGCCAGTAGGAAATTGAGGGGGAAAGAGTGACTGTAACGATTTTTACAGCTTCACTGAGGTGTAAGTTGCACGATAAAATAATCCCATTTTAATTATATACAGTTTAATTACTTTCAGTAAATTTACTCAGTTTACTGCTATCCCCATAATGTAAGTTTACATCGTTTCCATACCCCAAAAAGAAATATGGTGCCTATTGTCAGTCAGTCCCTATTCTCACTATTGCCCAGGCAATTGCCAGTCCACTTTCTGTGGTATAGATTTATCTTTTCTCAGTACTTTATATGCATGGCAATATGTAACCTTTTGCAGCTGGTTTCTTTATCTTTGCATAATATTTTTAAAAATTTATCCATTTTTATATATGTCAGTAATTTCTCTCATTTCATTTTCAATATTAACCCATTGTGTGAACAAATCATAAAATTTGTATCCATTTGTTTATACTTTGGGCCATTAAAAATAACACTGTTATGAAGATTCATATCTCAGTCTTTGTAAGATATACACTTTTTTTTTCTTTTAGGTAAATACCTAGAAATGAAATTCCTAGGTCTTATAATAAAACTCTGTTTACCATGTTAAAAAATTGCCAAACTGTTTTCCAAAGTGGTTGTACCATTTTACACTCCCACCAACAATATTTGACGGTTTCAGTTACTTCTCATTCTCATCCAAATTTGTTATTGTTTGTCTTTTTTTATTACCACTATTGTGGACATAAAGTCATTCTAAAAATGTAGCCACTGTAGATAGAGTCATGCACCACTGACCTATATATTATCAAACCATATTATTTGTCAGTTTCCTCTATTTGATAGCTTGTATTTGACTGTTAACATATAAAACAAAATAAAACAGTTTTTATTCAGGTTTACTACTTCCACTCTTAACCATATATACCTATAAAAGAAGGTTTTCAGAGATAAATGTCAGACAGTATGCTTTGCTGGCAATACTTTGACTACTTGGTAACTACACATAAGGCTACTAATATCTCTCTTATGTTATCATAAACATATAGAGCTGTGTTCTGATCAATTTGCAAGACTGACAGCACATTAGGGCCAGATGGATAGCACTCAAGAGGACATATGTTGTTCATCAAGAAATACAGGTAATTATGTTTCTAGTGAAGTGTTTTAAACAGTTGAAGTTGAGCTTCCGCTGTTTTTCTAAACTTGAAGCTCTAGATTACACATATCAAAATCTTAACCTTTAAAACTCTTGCAGCAGCTATACAAAACTTGCTTTTATAAGAGGAAGGTCTACACTCATCAACTGCTGGCAGTCACGTCTTTTCATAGGTTATATATGCACCTTGTATATAGAGTTGCTTATTAGTACCACTGAGGCACTTTACAGATATTTAATGAGCAAATCTGCATCATTTTCCTTTGATTTGTCTTTGGATTTTTGCACCTTAAAGACTACTGTATATATCAAAATAGAGATAGAAGTTAGTTGGTTAACATAATTAGATCACACTAACATTATCCATGATTTCTTATAATTTTTTTAGAAGAGCCAAACGTTTTTCAGTTTTTGATATCCTAGGGCTCTGAAACACTGTCGATAGGTTGAGATGCAGAATAATGTTTTATTATTATTTCATTCTATCAACTACTTGAGTACCTACTATATGCTGGCTACTGTCAAAGATACTTGGCCAAAAGTACTGTGTTCACGTTTTCTTACATAGTAATGTTTTTGTAAAGTGCTTAACAGTGCTTCAGGCATGAGATATTGTGACTGGTATACAGATGGTAAAACTGAAGATGTGAACAATGTTCAGATTAGAGATATATTTATACTGATACTAATCAAATGTCCTATAGTTGTCATTTGGGAAATTGATATTGGAGAAAGGCAAGCCAAATATGTAAAAAGACACACACACACACACACACACACACACACCCCAATAATTTATATACTGGAAATATAAAATGGTAATTATTATCTAGTTAGAGAAACTAGGGAGTAGTACTGAGTCCTACCAAGAAGGACAAGATTAAAAAATTGATACTAAAGCCAGTGAATTATTTAGAAATAGATCTATGGCTGCCTATCTAAAAAAAAAATTATAGATGATAGGCCAAATTTGTAAAATACAAAGCACTATAATGAAAATCAAATCTTTTGCTTACCTTAGCAATCATTTTATGATGCAATTACTTCAGAACTTGAACATTCTATTTCACATATAAAAACTAGGTAGTCTGACTCTTTTGTACAATCCATATCAACTGCTATCAAAAAAACCAAAAATGATCCTCTTACAATTGTTAAGCTGTAAACTCTTCTAAGTCAGAAGACACAAAGTATTTGTCCTTTTCACCTCGAAATTTAGAATTTGTTGACATATTTTAAGAATTTAATAAGCACTTATTGATTTATAGAAATGTGAAGTTTAAATTTCTTATTATTTCTTTGCAGTTTGACCATCCTCCTAGCGTAGCACCTTTCATATACATAACTCTAGTATCAAGAAGAAGAACATAATTATCAAATATATGAAGATTGTTTACATAAACAATCTTCCAGGGAGGTAGCTACATATATACATATATATATACATATATATATACATATATATATATATATATATAAAATGTAGATGTGTATATATATTATATATATATGTACACACATATGTAAACACATGTATATACACCCATATGTATGTGTGTATACATACATTTTTAAAATTTATATCACCAATTTAGGCCAAATAATTTTACACTGCAAGAAAGCACAAGTATTTTACTGCTCAACATTCTACTCTGTGATTTTCAATATACTAAATAGTTAACAAAGAAAGAAATGTACTCTTGCTGAATGTTAAGTTCACAGACACAATATGTACCCTAATATTTTTTTTTGAGATGGAGTCTTACTCTGTTGTCGGGCTGGAGTACAGTGGTGCAATCTCAGCTCATTGAAACCCCGTCTCCCGGGTTCAAGCGATTCTCCTGCCTCAGTCTCCCAAATAGCTGAGACCACAGGTGTGTGCCACCACACCAGGCTAATTCGTGTATTTTTAGTAGAGACAAGGTTTCACCATGTTGTCCAGGATGGTCTCCGTCTCTTGACGTCATGATCTGTTCGCCTTGGCCTCCCAAAAGTACTTGGATTACAGGCGTGAGCCACAGTGCCCAGCCTGTACCCTAAATTTTAAAGAAAATTGATGAAGATCACAATATAAAGCAATTTGTTTCTAAGAAGAAAAACAATGTGGACATCTCCAACAAGATGCAGATGTCAGATATTAATAACAACCAGTGTGCATCTCCATGATCCAGTAGTTGCTGGTACTTAAATTCAACAAAATCACATTCTTCTTACAACCTTTTCAGTGTATCTGTGTAAACTTGACAGTAACTTTAAATCCTCTTGACAGCTACTTCCCTTTCCTTTTAGTGGTCAGTCAGTTGCAGTTCAATAGTACCACACAGAAAGGTGATTCCCAATTTCTCTCCCATTTTCTAAACTCAACTGCAGTCATTAAGAACAAAGCTAAAGGTTGGGTCAGAAATACTAAATCTTCCCAAATGGATATAAAATCAGCTGAATAAATAATTAGAAATACAGTAGAAAACAGGGAATTCATTTCATTTTTAACATAAAAACCACCTTGACTTTTAAATTGTTCTAGACATTATTGTTTGATAGTGGAGGAGAAGGAATTTCTTCCGTGATAGGAGAATAGATTGAGATTACACAATTAAAGATAAAATGAAGACAAATAGCTCAACTTAGGTTAGGGCTTACTTCAAGAATGAATGTGACATGTGATTATTAATATTCAGAGAATTTCACCTTGCTACTATTTTGCTAAAAACCCTAGCAGTTTAAATTGAAACGTACTTAATGAGGTAATTGTGTAATGTGTGTTTATGAGATAGCTCAAAAAAACCCACAAAATCCGAATACATACCTATCACTTTGGTAGATGTATAAAGTCATTTTAAAATCTCTATAAACAAGCCACTGTTCAATTTGGTTAGCTACAAAAGTGGATGTAGTTTAATATATTCGTTGAAATAGAATGGTTTTGCATCCTGTATCTCCAACTTATTAGATGAAAACTTTTAGTCAATTCTCTGAAATATTTTGATCTTGAGATGTAAAATAGGCAGAGATCCTTCCTACACATTGTGTCAATCACACGTAAGGAACACAGTATTGTCAAAAATAAAACCTAATGTACTGCACTGCTAACATTTCCCTGTACCCTTCTTTGCCATTCCAAACATTTATACATTGGCTCATGCTGTTTCCACCATCTTCATGGTATATCTTTCCATCTCACTATTTAAATTTTCCTTAGGAAATAATGTCATTTCGCAGTGCTGAATTCTCCTCTGGAAAATATTCACTTCCTCCACGCTATTGTAATACCCCATGGGAATCTATTTTTACTTCATTTACCATATAACACTGAAATTGTCCACTAATGTGTCACTCCTCAACTGGATCTGGAACATGTTAAAGTCACACTTACCATGTCCTATTTACATTTGTGTCTCTAGGCTTCAACAGTAAAATCTAGTACACTTCAGGTGTTCCTTAATGCTAAACAATTATCCTAGGATTGCAAATAGAGCAGAGTAAAAAACCTAAGCAATGATCAAAAAAACTTTATGCTTGTATTTTATCTTTATCTTCTAGAATAAATTTTGAAAAATAATTTTACCTGAAGTTTACTGCTAGTCTAAGAAAGATAATTATTCACATTAATATGAAGACAAACACCAGTTCTGTATTTCAGGAACACACTGAATATTTGTTTAAACATTTCACTGTATTTTTTGCTCTGATTTCTCTGTAGAATTTAATACAACCACTCAATTTATGAAAAAAGATAAAACAAGTTGTCATGAACCATTGTGACAGGATATTTTGGACTTATTTATTTTTATTAGTATTTGTTTATATTTATTTATTTATTTATTGAAACAGAGTCTTGCTCTGTCACCAGGCTGGAGTGCAGTGGCATGATCTTGGCTCACTGCAACCTCCGCCTCCCAGGTTCAAGCAATTCTCCTGCCTCAGCCTCCCAAGTAGTGAGGACTACAGGTGCGAGCCACCACATCCAGCTAATTTTTGTATTTTTAGTAGAGACAGGGTTTCATCCTGTTGGGCAGGATGGTCTCGATCTCTTGATCCACCCGCCTTGGCCTCCCAAAGTGCTGGGATTATGCACTTGAGCCACCACGCCCAGCCTGTTTGTTTATTTTTAATCTTTAAGTCAGTGTCTTACATTCACTTATTTGTTATTAATGATGAACAAGTCATGATAAGTAATCATTTATGTTTCTCAAAGAGTCTTTACCTCACATACTTGCTTCCAAATAAAAATTCCAGAAATCATACTTAGTGATGAAATAGTGAGGTACTTGTATAAACAAAATGTTTTTAAATGTAGTGTCATAATATAAATACAACTGGTGCAAATCCATAAAATTATGGTATTTAATGATGAAGTATTATGATAATTTGAGGTTTGCAGCTGCATACAATTTGTCAGTTAATTTTAATTTTTATTTGACTTGTGAATAATCATAAATAAATTAGTTGAAATAATAAAATATTAAGAGCCTACTCTTTTAATTTTAGACTATTACTTTATATTCCTTAAAATACATATATATAAAAAACACAAAAAGTTAAAATCTAAACCCAAATCTTTTAGTTTCCTTTGATATCTCAAACCTGCTGAGTTGAATATTAAGACCCAATAAATCAGGTTTAATCTAGAGCAAAAAATGTCTATTTTTTTAAGTAAAGACCCTTTTGTTTGAAAATTGGCACTTTCCTAATTGCCCTGCACATCCTGGCAAAAGATCATACTTTATATAAGAATCTGGCATTACTTGCTGGAATGTCTTAAACTAAATCAAGAAATCAGCATTGGCAATTCGATTACTGGAACGGAGTGCCTTTTCTAAATATGACAGTGTGTAAACCAGAGACCACATAAAACAAATAGGCAAAGCAGGTGTGAGACAGACTCAGAATTGGAAGACTGCCTGCTAATCAGTACCACCACAGTTTTATTATCTAACCAGAAACACATTTTGTTGGTATTTAGACTTTCTCCCCCTAGATTAACTTCTGCCAACTGGATACAGTTCAGTGAACATAATGGCCATAACTATTCCAGTCTCAGGTAACTGACTGGCATTATAATCTATTCAGTACCTAAAGCTTTTCTCTGCTTACATACAAAGATATTGATATAGCCAAACAGAACTCTAGCTATTCTTTATACAGAGCAATGTAGAAATATATGAATCTGGTTTTTATTTTTTTATTTAACTTGTTTTTTAAAAAGAATTGGGACAAGAATCAGAGAAATAAAATGTAATCATTAATTTGCATTTCCCAAATGTCTTAGTCCATTTGTGTTACTAGAAAGGAATACCTGAGTCTGGGCAGTTTATAATGAAAAGAGGCTTATTTGGCTTACCGTTTTGCAAGTTGTACAAGAAACATGGTGCCAGCATCTTCTTCTGTTGAAGACCTCAGCAAGCTTCCAATTAAAGGCGAAGGGGAGCCTGTGTGGACAGATCACATGGCCAGAGAGGGAGGAAAGAGAGGAGGTGTCAAAAACTGGATCTCATGGAAACTACAAGTGAGAACTCACTACTGGGAGGACAGCACCAAGTCATTCATGAGACTATCTGCCTCTATGGTGCAACCACCTCTTGCCAGGGTCTAGCTCCAGCACTGGGTGGGGATAAAATTTCAACATGAGATTTGGAAAGAACAAATATCCAAATTATATCACTGAAGTAATGAGTTCAAAGCAAGGAGTTTATAAATTAATGTCTGTGAAAAAGTCATAGATTATAAAAGCTTTAATAGATATTGAAGAGATAGGAATTATATCCATGCAAGAAGCCACAATAAGTATCTTGGCTGTGATCATTTATATCTCTGAGTTGGATGTGGTTAAAAACAAACAAACAAACCAGTAAAAAGAGGCTTCCATGACTCTGTATCTCATCATGTATTCAATGGATATATTCAATTTTCCATAAACATGCATCTTTTGCAGGCCATAAAAACACTTATGCTATCTCTTGTATACAACGATGATTTACTCAGAGTGCTGTAGCATTTTGCATTTGTTTCTTTTATTTTCTCTTTATACACTAGAGACTGATTTATACACATTTGTTTTTGAACAACAAAAAGAAGTAACAACAGCAGCGAGAAAAGCAAATTTTAATTAACAAATAATAATCACTTTGGAAAATATTTTCTTTATATATGGCAGTGGATGGGTCATTTCTATGGTCATTTTTAATGAAGTAAGCATCTGCATTGGGTAAAAATAACAAACAAAATGCACCTACTGAAAGTATAAAGTTCATTGAGTTTTGACAAATGTATAAAATCCAGTAAGTATCATCTAAGCTATTCCCTGCAAAAAGTTCCTTCATAATACTTTGCAGAAAATCTCCTCAAACATCACTAGCCCAGGCAACCACTAGATTTAACTATTAGCAATATAGATTAGATTTCACTACTCTAGTACTTTATGTAAACAGGATTATAGAGAATGCATTATCTTTATGTCTGTTTTGACTTACGTTAATGTTTTTATGTTGTTGAGCATATTAGTAGGTTTTTCTTGTTTCTTTCACTGATGATGATTTCATTTCTCCACATTTCAAAATTTGTTCATTCAACAGTTTTTAAACATTTTTTTATCATTATTGTATTATAAAAAATATTCATAAGAAAATTTGTTTAAAAGTAGTTTTATAAATGTATGTTTGGCATTTTTCTTGGATCATTATTTAGGAGCTTAATTGCTGAGTCATATGTTAAGTTTATATTTCATTTGTAAGAGACTGTCAAATGTTTTTCAGAGATTACAAAGTTATACAGTCTCATTAGTAAAATGTGACAGGCTTTTTATCTTCACATCTTTGCTAATACTTCATATTATAAGGCATTATTTTTTTAGTAATTCTGTAGTGTATAATATGGTGTCTCATGATTTGAGTTTGAATTTCCATGATGTTTAAAGATACTGAGCATCGATTTATATATTTATTGGACAACTATAAATATAATTTGTGTATTCATATATTTATTAGACAATTGTAAATTTTAATAATATGTATATTTGTATAGTTTGCTCATTTCTATTGGGTTGTCTACATTATTATTTTTATTTATTTGTAAGAGTTTTCTTTATATATATTTATAGCTACACATATATACACACACATAAATACATATAACATGCTCTACCAGCCTGTTGCTTGCCTTCTCATTTTTAACAATGTCATTGAAGCAAATATTTATTTTGATTTTAGTTAACTCCTGTTTATGAACTTTGTATTTTATAATTACTGCTTTTTATTACCTGTCCCAAGAGCAATAATATTTTCTATTATTTTTACCTCTAGAAGTTTTGTAATTTTGTTTTAACACTTATATCTCTAATCCACTTTTATTTTATTTTGTGCATGGTTTGAGTAGGCTTTAAATTAATCAATTTTTTCTTACTGAATTACCTTGACATCTCTGTTAAAAATTATTTGAACCTATATGTGTGGGTCAGTTTATGGACTTTCAATTCTTTTCCACTGATTTACATGATAATTCTTATGCCCATGTACACTCTTTTGGTTGCTGTACCTTTATAATAAAACATGAAATCAGATAGCATTCTTCTTCATCTTGAAAACTGCTGTGACTATTCTGGTCCCTTCACATTATGAGACAACTTTCAGAGCTAGTATAGTAATTTTTACAAAATATGAGATGGGATTTTCATTGCTATTTCATTCATCTATGTATCATCTTTGTAAAAAATTATTTGAACCTATATATGTGGGTCAGTTTATGGACTTTCAATGATTTTCCACTGATTTACATGATAATTCCTATGCCAATGTGAACTCTCTTGGTTGCTGTACCTTTGTAATAAAACATGAAATCAGATAGCATTCTTCTTCATCTTGAAAACTGCTGTGACTATTCAGGTCCCTTTGCATTATCAGACAACATTTAGAACTAGTATAATACTTTTTACAAAATATGAGCTGGGATTTTCATTGCTATTTCATTGATCTGTAGATCATCTTGGGAAAACTGTCCTCTTAACAGTATGTATGTGTCTGTCTGGACTTTTGCTATTTCCTTCAGCAATATTTTGTAAATTTCAGCATATGTCTCACAAATATTTTGTTAAATTTATAAGTTATCCTTAGGTATATAGTATTTTCCTGTTATTGTAAAAGCTAATGCATATTAGAATTTTATTTTATAATGGTTCACTGCTAATGCCTAGAAATTATACCATTTTGATCTTAATCTTAGCCTTATATTTTACAAAATTGCCATTAGTTTAATAATTTTAGTTTTGTTTACATGATTATATTGTATAAAATAAAGGGAATAAAATCATTCTATTTTTGCTCCAACCTTTCTTTTTCTTGGTTTCTTGCACTGGCTAGGACCTCCAGTAGAATATAGAATGGAAGTGGTAAGAATATATATCGTTGCAGTTTTTCCGTTTTGGGAGGTTAATCTTTCAGTCATTCACTAATAAGTTCTAATACTAACTGAAAACTGTTCAGGGATACTATTTAGATTGTGGAGAAATCTTAGTACTTTCCTAAGAGCTTTTACTAAGCATGAATGTTGAATTTTGTTTTTAAAAATGTTTTTTGCCAGGATGGTCTTGATCTCCTGACCTCATGATCCACCTGCCTTGATCTCCCAAAGCGCTGGGATTACAGATGTGAGTCACCACTCCCGGCCAACATGGTGAAACCCTGTCTCTACTAAAAATACAAAAATTAGCCAAGCATGGTGGCACGTACCTGTAATCCAGCTACTTGGGAAGCTGAAGCAGGAGAATTGCTTGAATCCAGGAGGCAGAGGTTGCAGTGAGTCAAGGGGTGGCAGAGCAAGACTCTGTCTAAAAAAAAAAAAAATTCTTTTCATGATGCATCTATTGATATGAGCATATAATTTACCTTTTTTGTTTACTAATAAAGTGAGTTATATTATTTGAATATTAAACCAACTGTACAAATAAATCCATTGCCATCTTAGTGATGTATTATCTTTGCTATATATTGCTGTATTGAATTAGTTAAAATTTTTTTGAGAATGTTTATATCTAAGTCATGAAATATATTAGTGTACAATATTCTTGTAACAGCTTTGTTTAGTTTTGGTATCTAGATAATCCTGACCTTATGAAATGAATTAGGAAGTGTACCCTTTTCTTTTCTGAAAGAATTTGTATAACATTAGTACTATTTCTTCTTTAAATATTTAATGGAATTCTCCAGTGAAACCATCTGTGCTTAGTGTTTTTCTTGTAGAAAATATCTCATACATAATTCAATTTATTAATTCTCATAAACCTATTCAGATTTTTAAATTTCTTCTTGTTTCAGTTTTGGTAACTTGTAAGTTTCATATTATTTGTTTACTTTCTCTAAGTTGTAGAATATGTTGGTATAAAATTTTTACATTTTTTTTATTCTTCTGAGATCTTCAGTAAATATGGTAATGTCTCCATTTGCATTCCTAATAGCAATATTTTAGGTTCCTTCTACTTTTTCGGGATTAGTAAACCTAGACTTTTATTAATTATATTGACCTTTCAGAAGAAGCAATTTTGGTTCCATCGATTTGATTTTAGTCTCCTCTAGAATCCAAGAAAATATATAACGTGTCAGATGAACATATATTTTTCCCCTCAGATGGAAACATAAATGGTTCTGAAAAGTCAAAGACTTTTCTTGCTTCCAGAAACATAAATTTCTAACAGTATTTCAGCCTTACTCAGAAGGTGGAAAAGAAATGCCATCACTATAGTTGTCAGCCTAAATGACTAAGAGTACATTTTGTTAGATCATCCGTGGTTGGTCTGTATGATTGCATGGAGTGTGAAACTACCTCTATGGTGATCTTATCAGACTGTCTGGAGGAAGTACATGTGTCAATTTGTAAAACTCTGCTCTTCAGCCCTTCTGTTACCTAATAGGCTTAATTGATCAGACACACTTGTATGCTTGCTTCTGTGCAGGATGTAGTAGTCAGGGTTCTCCAGAGAAACAAAACCAATAGGTAATATGGATATATATGAATAAAGAGATTTATTATTAGGAATTGGCCCATAGAATTATGAAAACTTCCAAGTTCAAAATCTATAGACTCAATGCCCCAGTTCAAGTCCAAAGGCCAGAAACTGCTGCAGAGTGAGGAAGAATTGATATCTCAGAAGACTGTCAAGCAGGAAGAATCCTCTTTTACCAGGGGGTGGGATTAGTCCTTTGTTTTATTCAGGCCTTCAGCTGATTGGATGAGGCTCACCCACATTAGGGAGAGAAATCTGCTTTATTCAGTCTGCTAATTTAAATGTTGACTTCATCCAAAAACGTCCTTACTGAAACACCCAGAATAATTTTTGATCCAAATATCTGAGCACTCTATGGCCTAGTAAAGTTGACACATAAAAGTCACCATCACAGAGGCTGGAGATGGTAAAGGGAAAGAAAATCCCATTCTTAATTAGCTATTGTCTGTAATTCACAAATTGCAGTTGTGTGCCTGGGCAGTCTTCACAACTTGTATTCCACCAGGCAAATAAATCTGGTGAATGTTTGGTAAATAAGTCATAGCATAAAGTAAAGGGGTTGCACTCTGGCAACACAGTGGAACTGTATAAACCAGAAACCAGATTCAACCAGGATTTAATGTGGCCCTAAGTATGATCTCTGTGAGTCAGTGCACATTATATAACTCCCCTGACTCACCTATGTATTTGTTAAATAATACCTGTCTTGAAATTATCCCAGAAGGGCTTTTGAAGTGCTTAGCACAACATCTGACACAGTGTAGGCCACTTGAATATCACAGAAAAAGTTTTCTTACGGGTGTTTTGCATTTATCCAAGCCTCTCAACAATCCATTTTCCGAAACAAAACCGCAGCAGTCTTTTGAAGATCCACGTCAGATCACAGAATTCCTCTGCTTCCTTACAATGGCTTTTATTAGAACCAAATTATTTACATGGCTTGAATGCAATAATATTTGATCTTGTCCTAACTCCCTAACCTCATTCTGCTTTTTTTACCCACTACCTTCTATCCACCCTGATCTTCCTATTTCTTGAAAAGTCAAAGCACATCCCACCAAAGGTTCTTGAAATGGCTGTTGTCTCTGCTTGTCATGCTCTCCCCACTTGTCTGTCTTGCTGACTCTTTCTTGTCATTCAGATCTCCTCTCAAATGTCGTCTTCTCAAAAAGGCTTTTCATCATGATTCTACAGTAGCATGTATTTGAATAAAGAAATGAATTATTTCAGATCACCTAAAACTTTACCTCACCTTCTCTATTAATATCCGTTAGTACATTATCCGTAATATGCGTTAGTATATTACTCCTCCTTCTCTATTAATATCCATTAGTACATAATCACAAGGTTCTGTTGATTCAAATTCCTAAATGAAAGTAAGTTTATTTTTAAAAAGTTTAAAAATCCTCTAATATTAAGAATACTTTGTAAAGCAATTGAGTTCCTTTAATCTTAAGAGAAAGTAACTACATGTTCCAATATTGTACTTGCAAATTATTGGTTTAACTACTGGTGACCATTTTGTTGAATTATGTTTTCATTTCTGTAGATTTTTTTCGTTGTTCAGATGAATGGCTGAACACATGTGTATCTCTTAAATTAGAAATCTTATCTTAGGCCTCTATAATCAATCAACTGCCATGCACTGGTCCCTAAATATTTCTTTTTCTTGCCTCAGTAGATATTTAGATTTCCTATTAGAAATCACTGACGTAAAAAGCTAGCAAGTATCTTAGCAATTTCAGAAGGTTACATGAATAACATTTTAATATTTTTTAAATGTAGAATAAAGACAACATAGTTAACCAAAAAGTTACTTTTTGTGGTGTAAAACTTGGAAATTTGAAATTGGAAATGGAAAATAGCTTTTAAGCCAGCATTCCTATTTTTCTTGCCCCCAGGAGAAAAGAGCTCAGTCCTATTTAAAATTAATTCTGTGATACTATTTCCCATTAGAAATTTCAAGTTTGACTTATTCTAAAACTTTCCCTCAGCTCTAGTGGTTATATTTTCTTAATCATGATGGGAAATAAAAATATATTTCCATAAGACGCTTTAATGTTTGAGCTGAGGTCTTTAACTGAGATCCTTTTCACATGAACCAAAAACACTGTGTGTGGTCATCAGATGGTAGAATGGTAACAAAGATTCTAATGATAATTACTTCTAATCAAACCATACAGGAAAGCAAATATACATTTCAGGTAAAGTAGAATGTGGTAATTGTTGGATTTATGTCTATGTTCTCTAAGTAGGTAATTTTGTATACTTTTATTCTAAATTTAGGAGGTGGTGGTTATCAGAATAACTACCACATTTGGGTACCTGCAGGGTGTAAAAATAATAAACTAATTATAAATAAGAATTACATGACAAAATTATTTATTCTGTCTCTGCATATGTCCATGTAATCCTTCCAAACCCAATTCATATGCATGTTTTGCTTGCTCTCTATAAAATATTTTGTGTTCTTAAAGTTATAAGAGAAATTCAGCTTTATTGCTAAATGTTTAGAAAAGCATAAAGAAGAAAATTAAAATAGCAATAATTTCACCACACAGAGAGGAGGGCAATTAATATGCTGATGTATTTTATGTCATTTATTCTCTGTGTTTAATTCAGAATTTTTCTGTTCTGAGCATTTAATCTCAGGTCCACTAATGTGTATATGGAAATCCTCTTTACAGGCCTCAGAGAGGCTCTACCAAATATACTATTCAGCAAAGAAGATTTTACTTAAAAGAGGAGAGAGATTACAGAGTTTACATAATTTAGTTCATTCCATTCAACCACATACTCCATTTACTTTCTTTTTGTCCTTTTTTTTTCTGGGGGAATGGACACAGAAGATTTCAAGATCCAAAAATATTAATGATGCAACAACACATTGGTGCAAGCAGCGATCTATGTTCTCTCCCTTATACACTAAAAATTTGTCACCAATACAGGATGTCCCAAGGTATATTCAGCTCAAAATTAGTTAGTTAAGCTATCAATTTAGATTATATTTTAAAAATTGGGAAACACCTGGTTAAATGCTTGTTTTTCATTTTGTAACAGTTATTCAGACTGTTATATAGGTATTCCTGATACTCATTACTTAATTACTAAATTATTCTCATAGATTTTGTATTCTTTCTACAAAATATTTAATATTCTATTAATCAGCATATGCTAAACTATGCTGCAGTAAGAAATGTTGCATTAACAATGATCAAAATCTCAGTGACATAACAAAATAGAAGTTAATTTGTCACTTATATCAAAGTCTTAGTTGAATCAGGCTGCTCTCCTTGGCAGCTCTTATCCAATGGATGGCTCAGGATATTCTTATCTGGAATGATGATCTGCCCTCTTATTCTGTACTTTGTAGTAAACATATGTCATTGTACTTAGTTTTCAACATATAAAGCTACCACTTGATTGAGAACTTTTCTCCTCTTGAATATTTGTGAGACAGAGTTATTTTCCACTATAAATTACAAAATGATAAATACTCATTTTTCTAGCCTTTATTAAAGGTAATGCATAGCATTTGACCTAAGATCCAGCAATAGTAATCAGGCTCATTTACACATGACTATTGAATCAGGTAATCAGGAATGCAAGTAATATTTCTGGGGATGGTACTAATTGCAACAAGATAGAGTCCATAGGCAATAGTGGCAGATGTACTAGTTGCAACTTTCAGGCTTCCCTACTAACAGTGTTGAGTGTTTCAAGAGCAGTAGCTAGTACTTGGAAGGGCCATGGCAGATTACTAACTGTCTGAAACAGTTCTCAGTGTGAATCTGGACAGGTTTCCTTGTTGCCATGCCTGTTCTATAACCATTTGTGTGACTCAATAAGCTATCCAATGTCGTTTTAGTGAATTAATAATTTCCTTTAGGAAAATCACTCAGAGCTACTTTTGTTTTGTTTTGTTTTGTTTTTGCTTTTAACTAAAGTCTGGCTGATATCTGGCATTAACAAGTATCTAATCACTTTAACCTACTTATCTCAGATGACACTAAGTGGACATCAGAACATAAAATCCTCATATAATGTTAGATGGTTAAATTGTGTTGTGATGGAAATCATGGGTTATTATAGTGATATTTGATTAGAACCGACCCTTTTCTGAAAATACAGACTCCTTCATGGAAAGGTCTTTGATTTTAAGACCAAGCAAGTAAGCTGAGGGCTTTGGTAAGAGGAAAGACTATAACAAGTGTCTTCTTTGATTTCTGTTCTTTTGTAAATGTTCACCTATTTAAGAGCGTAGATCTTACAAATCTAAAATTTAATGATTCCTATGAAGTTTAAGAATGAAATCAGATGTTTTATCTTGCATTAGTGACTTAATCAAGCCTAAGACCTTTCTGAAATATAATATTCTTTAGTTTTGTTTTTCCATCTGAAAATATATTATTGATCATATAATTAATGCATATAATTAGAAGAGTATTGATATCAAAGTTCCTAGGCTAGAGTGTATGAGCCAGAGATTGAGTGCTAATAATAGAAAATAGTTATAAATGTACCTCAAGAAAAGTATCATTTAAAATAGGATTCAAGTTGCTGGGTCAATATATAACACTTCTATCTAACTGAAAGTATATTTAAACTTGAATCATTTTTATATATTGAAGTGAGTAAAAGTGTGCCACTAGCCAGATGTCATAAAAAATCCAGGAACAGAGTATGAGAAAAGAGTTTGATAGAAAATAGTACAAAAATTCCAAAAAGAATGGTTTAAGATTAGATTTTAAAAGTGAAGAAAGTTGTATGTGTGTTACATACTGTCACTTCAAATAAGGTTGTACAAACTGAATGATTTCCAACCTATCATCTGTGGGAGAAGTAAGACACAAAAATAACTGTACTATATCATGTTTTTGTATATTTCCAATACATCTCAATAATTTCAAGTCAATGTACCACTTTATATGTTTTAAATCTTTCTGTTATATACATCACAAAAGTTAGCATTGTTCTAGAATATTAGGTTCAAACTTTTAGATTATTAAATGCTAATAAAATATGATCCTAGTTATACTAAACTGTCAGAAAAAATAGATTATCCTTTTATACCCTTTGATTCTATATTTAGGAGGTAGTGGTTATCAGAATGATAAAATATAATTATTAAATAGAATAGAAATAGAATAGAATAAATAGAATAGAAATAGAATATTAAATAGAATAGAATAAAAGCAAAATAAAATTATTAAATAAATAAAATAATTAAAGTGTATTGCAAATATATTTTGGAAATTGTTTCTTAGAAGTCCTCAAAGCCAAGTTAGGTGAGAAATTTCACAAGGTCTTGTTTTTCATTCCTGGAAGAAACCTGTGGCTAGGGTTACACAAAAGTCAAAGGACAGGACCACATTTTATGCTTGTCACACACCATAACACGTAGGTTTTTTTCCCCTCTTAGATACAATGCTGTAAATGGTAGATAGTTTGCTTAAATCATCCTTGATGATATAATATGAAGAAAATGACAGACATTTTTTAAGCTAAACACACATAAAATTAATTTCAAATGTCCTCAAAATATAAGAAACTAAGTCATTTTATTGATTATAGCTTCTTTAATTATTAGGTATTTCTCCACTTAATTACACAGAGAACAAATTTGACTGCAACTAGCATGGAAAATCTGAATTATATTATCTTTGTTCCTATTATGATATTTGTTTTTAATATGAAAAGTCTTAACATTTTTAATTCAAGGTAATGTGTGCAAATATAGGCACACCTCATTTTATTGAGCTTTGCTTGATTGTGCTTCAGAGATATAGATTTTTTTGAAAAAGATTAAAAGTTTATGTTAACTTTGCATCTAACAAGTTTATGGCTCCATTTTACCATTAGCATATGCTCACTTTACGTTCGTGTTTCACATTTTGGTAATTCAAACTGTATTTTAAACTTTTTCATTATTATTATATTTTTTATTGTAATCTGTAATCAGTCATCTTTGATGTTACTGTTGTAATTGTTCTGAAGTGCTACACACTGTGCTTCTATAACAGTGAATGTAATCTATAAATGTGTGCATTCTGACCACTCTACCCACCAACTAGCTCCTCCCTGTGTCTTTCTCTCTCTCTCTCTCTCTGTCTCTCAGATTGTACATTCAGGTACACTTAGCAAATGTAGATTAGGTCTTTTCACATAATCCCATATTTCTTGGAGGCTTTGTTCATTTCTTTTCACTCATTTTTCTGTATTCTTGCCTTCTCATTTTATTTCATTGAATTGATCTTCAGTCTCTGATATCCTTTCTTCTGCTTGGTCGATGTGGCTATTGAAACTTGAAACTTCTGTATGCTTCGCAAAGGTCTCATGCTGTGTTTTTCAGTTCCATCAAGTCGTTTATATTCTTCTCTAAGCTATTTATTCTAGTTAGTATCTCATCTAACCTTTCTTTCTAGGTTCTTAGTTTCTTTGCATTGGGTTAGCACATGTTCTTTTAGCTCTGAGAAGTTTGTTATTACTCACCTTCTGAAGCCTGTTTCTGTCAATTAATCAGATTCATTCTCCATCCATCTGTGATCCCTAGCTGGTGAGGAGTTGTGATCCTTTGGAGGAGGAGAGGCATTCTGGTTTTTGGTGTTTTCATCCTTTTTGCACTGGTTTCTTCCCATCTTAGTGGCTTTATCTACCTGTGGTCTTTG
>CAUYLG010010131.1:0-31693 GCA_963573385.1 Cacajao melanocephalus
CCAGCCTGCACCGTGAGAACCCCTCTAACCTCCCCCCACCCCAGCCTGCACCGTGAGAACCCCTCTAACCTCCCCCATCTCCAGCCTGCACCGTGAGAACCCCTCTAACCTCCCCCATCTCCAGCCTGCACCATGAGAGCCCCTCTTCCCCCAACCCCACCCTGCACCGTGAGGTCTGGAGGCAGGTGTGGCCGGGCACCCATCCAAACTCTGAGCACACTCCTGCAGTAGGGGCTTCGTGGCCACACTCAGGCCTCAGGTGCACAGTGGCAGGTGGAGGCCAGATGTGTGTGGTGTGGACACCAGGTTGCACCAGGCAGGGCCTCCGCGTTCCAGCTGTGGGATCCACTGTCCAGAGAGCGCTGCAGGCTCCAGGCCAGCAGGTGCCCTGGGCCCCATGGATTCCTGCTCTGTGGGAGGGCCATCAAGCCGGGGCTGGGGCAGCAGGTGCCCAGGCTGAAGTCAGTTCAGCAGAGACCAACCTGATGAGATCATTGAAGGGAAAGATTTGGGGAGAAGTGAGCTTCTCTCTGTGACTGATTTGGGAAAGCTGAATCTCCTGTGTTTGGGGAGAAGAGATGAGAGGGTTTTCTGTGAAGACGAGATTGAGGTCACAGTTAGGATCTTCATGAAACAGGAGCATCGACCCTGTGGTACGTCGGATGCATCGAAAGCCGTATTTAGATACCATGTGCGCATAAGTGTAAATAAAAACCAATCAGAGTGCTGTGGCTGGGGGTGGTGGCTCCATTGGCCAACCCAAGCCCAGCACGGAGGGCGCTTTCCCCGGCCTGCGTGGGCACGGGTCTCACCGGGCAGGCTTTATGCTGAATGCGCAGGAAGAGACGGTCAGTCCATGCATTTTTTTCTGAATCTGAAGAAAGAAGGAGGGTTGATTCCACACTGTGAGAACATCTACACCACTCCTTTTTGGGTGTTTGTTTTGAGACCGCATCTTGCTCTGTCACCCAGGCTGGAGTCCAGCGGCACAGTCACGGCTCACTGCAGCCTCGACCTCCCAGGCCCCAGCTATCCTCCTACTCAGCCTCCCAGGTAGCCGGAGCTGCAAGCAGCTGCCAGCACACCCGGCTAATTTTTATATTTTTTATGGAGACAGGTTTCACCAGTTGCCGCAGCTGCAGTTCCTATTTTTAACAATGATGTGAAGTTTATCACAGTGGTTCATGAGCACGGAGGTCGCAGTGGTGTCTGCCGAAGAGGGGAAGGTGGCTGTGAACAGATGGCTGCTGTTACGGTCGTCCACGCAGGATCGGGAGAAACCTACACCTCACCGCACCAAGGCTGCCAGACGCAGAGACCGCTGTGCCGCCACTGAGCAAATTCGGAGGAAAAGCAGGCTCTGCTCAGAGCCGTGGCAAAGGCCAGGGATTGCTGAGAATCGACCCAAGACACGCCCAAGGTCATGATGGAGAGACCCACACAAAGGGGGAAAGGTGACGGAGCAGGGAGCCAAGAGGGTGCAGGCGGTGCTCCGGTGCCGGCCACCACACCGGGACACTACCTCCAAGAGGCGAAAGCCGTCAAGGTAGAAACTCCCCCCAGGCAGTGCGCAAAGCCGCGCAGGACCCTGGGAGCGCGCCCCAGAATCGCTTCTGGAAATTGACAACCTGGTGTAGAGCTCAGAGAAAAAGTAGCAGCTGGCAAAATTTCAAAGAATGAAAAAAGGCCTTGCTGTACTAGGCGTGGAAGCGTAGGAAAAAGCCATGGTAATTAATACAGTGTGGTTTTTGGTGCAAGAATCCGCAGATCTCAACAGCACCTGCCAGATATAGAAGTAGGTTGATCAGCGGAGGCAGGAAGGAGTGGGGAGGGGGCGTGCTTGGTGAGTGACCTCACTTGTGTGGACACAGCCAGCCCAGGGCCACCAGCTTAGTCATAAAAGTTCCTGGGTTGAAACCTTAAGTCACAGCAAGCGATGAAGGGTGTCCCGGGCAGCTGGCCTGAACACATCACTTGGCATTTATGGGTCTACGTTCCTTTGATTTAAAGGCGCTGACTGTGATAAAGCAGCTGCCACAGATGTCATGAATGTGATAAAATCACTGTAAATCTTTACGGCAGTGTTTTGTTACATTCTGTTACAATGTTGCTTCACAAGTCTTAGCTTTGAAGAGAAAACGTATACATTTAAATACTTATGAATGGGAGAGCAAATAATACTTGCCTTTGGCGGTTATGAGTTTATGCAGATTTTAAAAGCTGCACAGTGTCTGCTTCTTAATTACACCTTACTTTCAAAATAATGAATGAGTGATCTTCACAGTGAGACAAACTGAAGGGCATTTTCACACACGGGGTGAGAATGCGGATGGTCCAGCACTGGGGAAACGTGAGTTAAGTTTCCTGACGTGCGACCTGGCGACTTTGGTCAGGAAATTGGTGGTAGAGTCGATCTTGAAGGGAGCAGCTCTGAAGTCCCCTCGCAGCCGGCAGGCAGGGCTGTTCTCCCTCTTCAGCAGTGCCCAGGCGAGGCCTCCCCAGCTTTGCCCCGGTGTGGAGCAGCTGAGTTTGAGGGAGGCCAGTGCTGGACGCGCCTGCCACACTGCAGGCACTTTGCCAGGTTTTGGTGGGCAAGGCGTTGGCGGGTAAGGGGTCAGCAGGTAAGGCGTCGGTGGGTAAGGCGCTGGCCGGCATTTCCAGCTCTGTGTGAAGCCTGCTGCCCCTACAACCCTGCACACTCTTTGGTGACTCTGAGCCGACAGCGCCGCAGCACAGGCAGTGAGGGCCCGGGAGTCAGGGACGCCTCTGCCCTCTGCGTTAGGGCTTTGGTGTTTTCAGAAATGCCTTCAAGGGAACTCTTTCATGATGAGATGGTCCAAGGCCCAACGCACCCTATCCAGCCCCAAACCCCCAAAGAGACCCCAACGCCCCTAGGGCAGCGGTAACAGGTGATTCTTTTTTTTCCCATTTGTCTGCATTTCCAGTATTTTCTGCATGTTGAGAATCTTTTCTTAATTGAGGGAAAAAAACCTTTGAAGAAGGGGTGATCTTATGACAAGGGATAGTTTTGTGGGACTCTTGGGGAGGGAGCCGAGGGCAGGCTGACCACTGACCATGCAGCCCGGCCTGGCCTGGGAAGCCCCTGCTCATGGCGTCTGGGGAAGACCCTGGTGTCCATGGGTGAGGTCGTACGTCGGCTCCCTGAGAGCGGTGGTTCATGACTGTCCCCACCTTCTGTGTCCCCATGTGGAGAGCAGAGTGTGACCTCTGCATGAGGAGAAGCAGGTGCCCCGGTGAGGGGAGGCTCGGGATGCGTGGGAGCCCATTTCAGTCACGAATGTGCTTCTGGGCCGGTGAGTCCCAGGATCAGTAAAGTCACCCCAACAGTTCCCAACATCCCGGTTCTCCCCACAGGGCTCTCCCAGAAAACCAAAGCCAGGAAGGCAAGGGGTGGGCCCCCCGCTTCCTGCAAAGAACCTCGGGGAAGAGTGCCTGAGCACATGTCTGGACCACCAGGGCCGGGACGAGGAAACCCACAGCTGATTGGGTGTTCTTAAAAGAACCAACTCCATTCAAGGTGGATGCGCACCCACGGCCTGGAGTGTGCGAGTGTCAGTGGCGTGGCCCATTCAACCTGCCCCGCAGGAAGCTGCCCTGAGGCCTGGGAAGGCCACAGTGGACCCCGAGGGCACTGACTCTGCTGTGGGCAGTGGTGAAGCTGCCTGAGGTCCTGTAAGGCTGCAGGTGGAACCCGAAGGGACTGCCTGCCATGGGCAGTGGTGTACCTTGGTTTCCTGGAGAAGACACTCTCCCCTAGCGCTGGGGATGCGTGGCAGGCTCCCGGCAGGTCAGGGTGGAGACAGTGTCCCCTGCCTGGGGTCCGCCCCAGCACACAGGCGGGCACTTACCTCCCCCATAGGTCTGGCACAGGTACGGGAACCGCCAGATGTTCCCCAGCCCCACGGCGAACCCGATGCAGCTCAGGAGGTACTGGGCCTTGTTGTCCCACTTGGGCCTCTCGTCCCCGAGGTCACCCGTGGCTGGGTCTGGTTCTGGGGCTTGAGCCATGGCAACGGAGTGCCCGGACTGCGGGGCGAGGGTGGCACCTCACTCCACACCCAGCTCCCGAGAGCCACCTCCAGCCTCTGAGGCGCATGGAAGCCACAGCGGCCCCACTGCTGGTGTACGTTTTTACTTCTTTCAGGGACAACCAGCGCAGAGTCGTTAATGGGTAACTCAGGCCCAGCCCTGGCTCTGATGCCAGGGTCCCTCCCTGGCACCCACATCCTCTGCTCCTTCTCTCGTGCCGTCTCCAGGCAAACGCCGGGCCTGGCGCCACCCCCAGCACCGGGGGCGCCACTTGCAAGGACAGTCTCATGTTTTATGTTGTGGACACCAGGGCTTCCAAGACAAGGCACAGTTTGGTTGTTTTAAATTTCTTCTTATGTTTTATTTAACCTTTTGATCCTGAGGTACTTGTAGGTTCTCACTCTGTCACTGTCAGAAACAGCTCAGAGCAGACCGCACCCACCCAAAGCCCAGATTCCCACAGGAGTCCTCTCAGCTGCTCTTGGGAGACCTTGGGCAGGATGGTGTGACAGGCACCCACTGTGCATGGGGGGGGCTGAGAGGTGAGTCCTCCCTGGGCTGGGGCACCCCACCCGTGGGTGGAGGATTGATGAGCTAACGATGGATGAGTTCAGCTCTAAGAGCCCCCCACGGGGCTCCTGGACTCTGGGGCCCCTCCCTGCAGATACTCCTGCCAGAGACAGGCCAAGAGCCTCCAGGCCTGCAATTGCCCCATTCCACGGGATGCTGTGCCCTCAACCGTATGGCCACAACTCCAGATACTTGAGTCCCAGGAGAGGGCCCAGGTGGACACATTTTTGAAAGGTTCTTATTTGAGTGAGACAAAGTTTAAGGAAAGAAGATGAGAAGAGCTTCCAGGTCCCTGCCACCAGGCCATGGGCCTGGGCCACAGCCTCTTCAGAGCTTGCCCCCAAAAGCCAGAACCCAGGAGAAGGCAGGAGCTGGATCCGCCATCCTCATCATCCCCTCTGGGGTCGTTGGCTGACTCATCCCTCTACATCTGAGCAACAGTCACTTTTAGGCTGAGAATATTAAACATAAGGGATTTATTTAGAAACGTATACTGTATGCCCACAAAACCTGCGTTTCTACCACATTTACAGAGACACTGAAACCTACGAAATGACACACGAATCAGGAGACATAGATGAGGTGGGAGCTCCTACCCAGGGTCCTATGGCGGGCAGGCCAGGGCACGCCTGTACATGCCGGGGTCCACCGATGCATGCCTGTGCATGCCTGGCGGGGCCTTCTGGGCAGGCGCCACAGGGCAGCAGATTCATGGGGCACTGATCGGAATTGTCTCGATCAAGGGCCCAAGAGCAGGAAGAGATGAGGTGAGACCCTGTTGAAGCCATCAGCAGGCGGCCCCTCGGTGGCATCACAGCTGGGGGGGCAGAGTCACGATGTTCCCCCCACCTCTGCTGCTGTGGAGCCTTCATATACCAGGGCCCCATGTGGCAGGCAGCCGGGGCGGAAGGCTGGCAGGAGGACTTGGTGTGCGCAGCTGCTGCTGGACGGGGTGGATGCTGGAAGGGGCGAGTGTGACCAGGTCTCTGCGGGTGGAACATCACACCAAGACACACCAGTCTTTCAGTCCTGTCTGTAGGAATTCTCAGAACATCATTTTAATGTAAACATCCAGGATTCTTCCACGGAAAGCAGAGGTGACCTATCCACTGAAGCAGATGCCCCAAGTGCCGACTGCCATTGGCCGAGATGGGACACTGAACTCCAGTGGAGACCCATCCCATCATGGGGGCAGGGCGGGTGCCAGGCTGGACTTCACTGCATGGCGCAGGGGCTGGAGGCTTCTAGGGGCTGCGTGGTCCTTGAAGATGCCCTGGACACACAGAGTGCCCCAGGATGGCAGCCAGGGTCGAGTTACCCTGTAACGCATCTTCTCCAAAGGCTGGCTAAAAATTCACACACAGCTCACGTCCTCTTAAGAAAATGCACAGAGTGGTATTTGCCTTCAATTATGCCAAGTTGAGTTTTATTTAACTGCTCATCTATTTGAGGTGGCGGGAGCAATGATTAAATGGCTGGCACTCATTCAGCCGGAAAATGGCCAGGACACAGGGACTTAGCAGGGGCCAACTGGAGCCGGGTCCCAGAGGATGTGGCCAAGTTTTCTCAAAATCGCCAGCCACCACCACTCCGGCTTCTGAGAGGCTGCTCCCAGTCGAGGGATACAGGACCCCGGGAGCCCCCAGGTCAAGGGTCAACAGCAAGGGGAAGGGGAAGGTAGGGGTGGGCGGCAAGAGTTGCTCCCAGGAGCCAAGATGGCAACCTGTGCTTTCGCCTCCTGCCAGCCACAGAGATGAAGCAGAGGTGCTGCCCCCACCCAGGCTGCGGCTACCACTGCCCCTGGGTGTGTGCAGGGTGCAGCTCATCCCCCAGGGTCTGCTCCCCAGGCCTCTCACATGCCCCCGTGTCTGTGGCCAGGATGAGCACAGAGGGCAGCTGGGCCCTGAATGGCAGGTGTGTGTCCTATTGATGTGTGCACACACATATTACATGCATCCATAGGTGCACATACATGTACACAGGCCTGCACACATGCCTGCATATGCACACACACGAGCACATATCACACACATATACGTAAACATGTATAGACAAGCACACAGCACACACACACACGTACACATGCTCACATATACACACCTCACACATGCACATGCACGAGCACACACCACACACATATATGCAAGCATGCATAGACATGCATAAACAACACACACATACACACACATGTATACATGCTCTCACATATACACACCTCACACTTGCCTGCATATGCACACACAAGCACACACCACACACATATACACAAATGTATAGACAAGCACACACAGCACACACACATAGACACACATGCACATGTACACAGGCTCACATATACATACCTCACACATGCACACATGCCTGCATATGCACACACACCATACACATACATGTATAGACATGCATACACATAGCACACACATATATACAGACACATACACACATGTACACATGCTCACACATAACACCTCACACATGCATATGTGCACATATACACATGTGCTCATACACATGCATGCACACACACAACACATACACAGTTGCATCCAGGTATATGCATTCATATGTATGCATACACACATGCATGTGCACACCCAAATGAGCACATGTGCATGCATGTATACACAGGTGTGTGCGCACATATGCACACCACATGCAACACTCATGCACGTGCCGATACACATATGCACATGTGCATCCATATACACATGCAGGCACACATGGGCAACACATTTGCATGTACACAGTCATGCACACACACATGCATACTCACATAATGCCCATACATGTACCTGCACACACGACACACATCTGTCCACATGGCACATGCATCTACAATATACACCCTCACAGACGAGCACACTCATGCTCACACACACACAGGTGCAGCCTGGCCCCCACCCCATGGGTCTTGCGGGTTCCTCCTTCCCCAGCACCACCAGTGTGTGGCATGCTGTGGGCTAGGCCTCCTTAGTACTTCAGGTCCCCGTTCACGGAGGCTGTGGACAGCGTGCTCACCAGCCCCTGGCGGTCCCCTGGCTTCTGACAGCAGTTTCTGATGAGCTTGTAGATGGCATAGCCGGGGACGGTGAGGCTGGGCACCCCGGCCACGATCACCACCACCGCATACACCCAGTTTGGGTAGGAGATCTTCTGGGATTTGGGAAATTCCTCCTGGGGAGAGAGCCCTGTGGGTGAGTAGGCACCTTGGGAGCCAGCGGGGTTCACTTTGGGGCAAAGGCCCCTCGCCCCATGACTCTCACCTCCTGTCCTGTGAGATGGGTGGGGTGGCCGGGGGCTCCTCTAGCCTCCCCTTTCCCGCATCTCCCACCTCCCAGCCCACCCACCTCCCTCCTGGGATGGCATGAGTGGGCCCAGCCCACGGCATGCTGCACGCGGTGTCATGGAGGGGGTATCCAGCAAGATGCGTGTGGTGGTGGCCGGGCTGCCCCTGAGTGTGAGCGTGAGTGCATGCCCATGTAAGTGGGTGTGTGTACTGTGTGTGCACATGCCACATGTGTGGATGTGTGCCTTCCTTTCACCTTTCCCATTGCTCTCCCCACCCCAGGTGATGGCCTGGGCACGTACGTAGCCAGGGTCCCAGATGCTGTAGGTCAGCTCCTCTTGGACCTTGACCACGAAGTAGAAGAGGAAGATGACCAGCACGAGCAGGGGGCTGACCACGCGCCACATGGCTTGCCAGAAGATGTTGGGCTTGTGGCCGATCATGAACTCGATGTCCTTATTGAACCTGCCAAGGCCAGAGACGGCTATGGACAGTGTGTCTTGGTGCCACCGGCAGGACGTCAGCTCGCCAAGCTTTGTGTGCATTCTGCTGTCCCGACACATGGCGTCATGCTGTGAGGTGCCTGGCTTCCCCATGCCAGGGCCCCAGCCCTCCATTCTGGCCCTGGGCGCCTCCTCAAGCAGACCCTCTCTGCCCTACAACGCCACCAGCAAGTGCTCGATGGCAAGCGCATGGTCAGGGGTGCTTCGCCCGCACCCACGTCTGGGGCAGCTGCCAGTGCGGAATGGGGGGAGGGAGGAGGGAGCACTGTGAGCACCCCCAGCTTCTCCTTAGCAGCACCCCGAAGTCAGAGAACCCCACACCATCCCCACCCTCAATGCCCATCCTTTGCTGAACCCGCTTCTGTGAAAGGAGTTTATCCTCTGAAGAAATCAAGATGGAACAAGCAGGAGGTGCACCCAAGCCGGTCCCAGGCCTGCAGTGCTCACATGCCAGAAGCATGTGAAGAGGAGCTGGTCCCACGTGCTCAACATTTAGACGGTTATGCATGCACTGCACACCCTGCAGCACCAGCCTGTAGCTAAGCTAATCCCTACGTTGGGGCCTGAACGTTCTTTGCCAATATCTGCCTGTGGTTACAGCAGCATGGCTGGCGGGCCCGTGTCCCTCAGCCTTCTCCATGGCTGTCCTGGGCTGGTGCGAGCTCTGTCCTCACTCACCAGTGCTGAAGAGCTTCTTGCCCCTGTGTCCTACGAATCCCGCTGCTGGGGACACAGGACAGGCTTCCTGTAGGGCTGTGCCTGCTCAGTGTTAACTGAGTCTGTCCAGTTATTTCTTTTCTTTTCTTTTCTTTTTTTTTTTTTTTTTTTGAGATGGAGCCTCACTCTGTCGCCCAGGCTGGAGTGCAGTGGTACAATCTCAGCTCACTGCAACCTCCGCCTCCCGAGTTCAAGCGGTTCTCCTGCCTCAGCCTCCTGAGTAGCTAGGATTACAGGCATGTGCCACCATGCCTGGCTAATTTTTGTGTTATTAGTAGATACGGGTTTCACCATGTTGGTCAGGCTGGTCTTGAACTCCTGACCTCAAGTGGTCCGCCCACCTTGGCCTCCCAAAGTACTGGGATTACTGGCATGAGCTGCCACGCCCGGCCCGGCCCAATTATTTTTATAGTTGTCGTGGCTGCCACTGAGAGCCCCTGTCTTCCAGGTCCTGCCCGGCAGTGGCAGCCAGTGCCTGGGATATTTGGCTGAGCGGACAGCTGACGGTGTCTGTGTCCCTGCCTTCCCTGGTCTGAGGCTCTATCGCACTGCTGGAGCCTCTCTGCCCCCTAGAAAGGCCTGGAGCACCAGGGAAATAACGCACTTCTGCCACACACACACACACACACACACACGGGACATCCCTGGCCACAGGCCCTGCAGTGGCTTCGAACACGCAGCTCTGGCTTCCTGGGTGGGCACCGCCAAGGTCTGGGCTCCACCAGGCTTCTGGCTCCCAGCAGCACAAAGCTCCCACTACTGGCACACCGGGGCCCTGCTGATGCCCTCTGCTCCTGCCAGGGCAGGTCTACCCCAGCCTCCATGGCCGGTGGAGGCCCCGAGTCATAGCCTTTCCCTCCAGACCCAGAACATGGCCGGCACCTCCCTCACAGGAATGCCCTGTGACCTGGCTTTTCCGCATTAGAGGCGTCTGGTCCCACCATGGCCCCTACCTGTCCATGCCATACACGTAGACCACAGCGAACATCTCGCAGAAGGCGATGATGAGCAGGGGAATGGAGCTGGCGTAGGAGTCCAGCAAGGAGAGCCAGTACTGGCCGGAGTTCAGCGTGAAGATGATGCCAATGAGGAATGACCCCAGACAGAGGAGGCCTGTAGGCCGGGTGGACAGAGCTGCTCACAGGCCCGGGGGGGACAGAGCTGCCCACATGCCCAGAGACTGCTACCTAACAGGTGGCACTATTGCCACAGGGACCCACCCTACTGACACACACCTGTGAGCAGCTCCTTGGGCCACTTCGGGGGGGTGACCTTGAGGTCCTGCAGGGGCACAACCAGACTCTCCATGTTCCCAAACATCGATGACAGCCCGAGGCAGAAGAGCATGGCGAAGAACAGCACGGACCACAGTGGAGACACTGGCATCTTGGTGATGGCCTCGGTGAAGATGATGAAGGCCAGGCCTGTGCCCTCCACACCCTGCACGGATGGCACACAGTCACCAGGGCCTGTGCCCACTGCAGGCTCCCTCTCCTGTCAGCCTGAGGTTCTGTGCACGCCACTCTACCCGCCAAGCCACGAAGCACAGGGCGGGCAGGTCTGATCTGCCGAGAAATTGCTGGATCTCGTCTTTTAAGCTCAAAGTGTGTTTTTAAAAGCTGAACCATGCATCAGGACCAGTAAGAGGATCCCTTCAGCAAGTGGCACTCGGAGCCCCATTCCACCCACGGACAGGCTCTCCCGACACAGGGAGCTTCTGAGACCTCACAGCCCGCACAGCTGTGACCCAGTGCAGCTGAGCCCTGGAAATGAGGCGTTTCGCAAGTTGCCTATTAATAAACACATGCCCGGGACATGCTTGGAAGTCAGGTGGACAACGGCCGGGTTAGAGCAGGCTGTGCCCACAGGCAGACTCTCAGGTGAGAACCACCAAGGTACTGCCACCTGGAGGCCCCAGGGCTGACCCTCTGCCCTTGTGTCTGGCCACAGACTGTCACCGAGAACCAGGTAACAGCTCATCACAGTCCTGGTGAACAGTGGTCCTGGCTGCGGAATCTCCAGAGAAAAACCTCCGCCCATGAAGCTGAGGGATCCGCCCAGCTCAGTGGGGCTCCCTGCAGGGAACCAGCTCAGGGATTGGATGTGGAAGGTCTCAAGGACTCATCCGGAGACAGGGTCCCCTACAGCCGCTTAAAACATCTATGTGATTTCCAGGGACAAGAGTGGAACCCCTTACACAGCAGGACATGGCTTGTGGAGGGCTCTGAAAAGTTTAGAAGGAAATTGTCAGAAGCAGGCAGCAGCACATGCATACAAGGCACCTGCTCTTCAGCGCAGGGTGGGAGGCGGGAGGACCCAAGAGGCTTGAGGAGGTGAAGGTGGGACGAGGCTCAGGGAGGCGTCAGGAGGCAGGAGGAGGTGTGAGGCGGGAGGAAGTGAGGTGGGAGGAGGTGCAGGGAGGCATAGGAGGCCCCAGGCTGGTGCTCCTCCGCACCCACTGCAGAGGGCAGGCCTGCCAGCGGTCGCGCACCATGGGGTTTATTTCTGTGGTGTTTCTAATAAAGGCAGGTGGGTTGAGGCAGAACAGTAGAGGGGCGCCTGGGGCCACCGGGGTGGGGAGTGACACCTTGCTGGCATGGGACAGGGGAGCTGTGCAATGCACTGAAATGGGTGAGTTTCATGGTGCATGATCACACCACGCTAAAGTCGCCTGTGAAAACGAAATTTAGATCGGACAGCCCTGCCGGGTCCCTCCTGCCTGTGCTTCCTGCACTCAGAGGCCTCCTGCGGTTGGTGGAACAGGATTGGGAGAGGCTGTGGAGGCCTCTGCCTGGCTCCATCTGGCTTGGAAATGGCTCCCTCTATCCAGCTCTTCTCCCAGTGGCCACAGGAGAAGCAGCGCTGGGTCCTGAAGTGCCTAATGCCCGCAAAATATGGGGGGGCTCCCCAAAAGAAAACCAGGTGATTAAAATCTGCAAATGTTGACCTTTAACCGTAGGAACGTCTAAACTTCACTAACTTTGGAAACGGTATTTAAAAGCCCTCGTTACACGGAGGAGTCTCAGCAGCAGGAGACAGGCCAGCCCGTCCAAAACAAAACCCATCCTGGTGGCCCCACAAGTTCAAAAACGGCTGCGATAACCCTTTCAATGTTTATAGAAGTCGTCGTATTACAGGTGGCCCCCCGGGGTGTTCTGTGTGTCTTATGAGAGAGAATGGAGGTAGCCCCTGGTGTTCCCGGCTCCTGCCTCTGAGTGTAACAGGAGCCTCGGAAGTGAAATCTCATGGTCCAGCAGACTCTGACAGCTGGGACTGAGGAGCCCCAGACGCCAGGCGGGGCAGACAGCCTGAGCTGGGCCTCCCGGCTGACGCTCAGCATCCACACCCTCCACAGGCCAGGGGCCCAGGGCAGCCAGACTCTCGGGTGCCAGCAAGGGCTGCCCTCTCCCTGCCTCAAGCTCAGGAACAGACCTACCTCCGAGAGGAAGGAGTTCATGTCACAGGTCTGGAACACCAGCTGCGCGTAGGCCGCGGGGTTGGTGTCATTGCACAGCCGCTGCATCTCCGTGAAGTTCTCCTGGGTCACGCTGCCTTCCGCCAGGTCGAACCCGTTTATGAGCGTCAGGATGTTCCTGCAGGTGAGATCGAGGCTTATGGCCAATTGGGGCCAGGGAAGCTGGGAGGCTTCCTGGAGGTGCAGCCCAGGTGCCAGGACGGCGGACAGAAGCAGGGACGGCGACTCACGTGTCGAGGCAGTCGTCATAGCGCTGTGTGGCGCGGAAGCCAATGATGGAGTAGATCACCACGGCCGCGTACACCGACGTGAAGCCGTTGATGACGGACACGATCACCGAGTCCATCTCGCAGTTGTTACTGCGGACGAGAGCAGCATCATGGCGGCCGGTGATGGGGCCCCAGGTCAGGACACGGCTTGGGACACGACCCACATCTCGTCCAGAGCGTGTGCCCAGGAGAGAGAGGCTGAGCCACTGAGCAAGGCAGGGAGGCAGCCGGAGCCCCAGCCCCACTCCGAGAGGTGGCCCCAGGGCAGTGCCTGGTCCCCTGCCTACCCGGCCTCGGCTTAGGGGCTGCCCGGGGCTCTGCTCCTGATTCCCGAGACCACTCCGCTTATAGAGCTCAGGTCTCTTCCCTCCCCTCATGCCTGTGGTGACCTCTGTCAGTCCTCTAGGGACAGCTCCAGGCCAAAGACCTCACACCCATTCTCCCCCAGCCCCCACCCCAGGCATCCTGTCTGGCTGCTCGGCAGCTGAGGCCTCAACATCTCCTAAATGCACCCTGCACTCAGCATGTCCTGAACTCAAGCCCCAACCTCCCTGACCTAACCCAGTCAGCTGGCTCCATCCTTCAGGTCTCAGCTGAGGCTGACAACATCCTTCCAGATGCTTCCATCAAAGGCTGACTATGTTAGCCTCAGGGAAATGCCAATCAAACTGCAGTGAGACCTCACCGCACACCTGCTAGGTGGGCCAGAAACAAAAGTGACACGATAACAAGCGTCGGTGGGGAAACTGGAGCTTTTCACACACGGGTGGGAGCGTGAGTGGTGCAGCCACTGGGGCAAGCATCCTGACAGCTCCTGGAAGAACTGCCCACGGAGTCCCACGTGACACAGCAGCTCACTCGGAGTTGCACACACAGGAGAACAAAAGCATGCGTCCACAGAAACTCGCACACGCGGGCTCACAGCGGCACAATTCACAATCGCCAAAACGCAGACAGTGTCCACGGACGGATGATGCAGAAACTGTGGTCTGCACACACCGTGAAATACTGTCCAGCCCTAAACAGGAATGGCGCCCTGATGCCAGCTGTGATGGGTGGAGCCTTGAGGATATCGTGCCCCAGGCAGGGATCAGAATAGGGCTGTGGCGACCACCCCATTCGCAGGAAATGTCCTGACCAGGCAGAGAGCGCATCAGTGCTCCCCCGGGGCAGGAGGGCAGGGCACTGGGGAGGAGCTGCTCCGTATGTGGGGCTTTCGCTGTGATTGGAATGTTCTAGAACTGGACAGTGGTGATGGCTTGCTTCATAGCTCTGCGAATGTACTTAAGACCACTGGACTGTGTACTCCCAATGGGAGGATTGTGTGCTATGCAAGTGATCTGAATAAAGCCGTTATAAAATAATTCACCCTCAGTTCCACCTCAGCCACTCCACAAAAAAGTCAGAGTCCTCAAGCCCGACGCTGCCCTGCTCCAGCTGCCTGCAGTGCCCAGGGCTCTCCTAGCACCTGCCCTCAGCCCCCGGGGAAGCTCCCGAGGCCTGGGTGGGCTCACTGCTCCACCCAGTGCTGGCACAGTGACTCCAGGGTCCTTCCTGTCTCTCTCCAACACCCTCTCTGCCCCCACCCCCATCTTGCACATGCCTCCAAGCGCACCTCCCTCTGCTCCCCAGCCTTCCTGCGTGGGCGCTACACCTGCCAAGCCCCAGACATGCCCCAGCCCTGCCCTCCAAGCCCAGGCCCCGCCCTCCACACCCAGGTCCCACCCTCCCTACCCTAGCCCCTCCCTCCATACCCAGGCCCCGCCCCCTTGCACTGAGGGTCCTCTGTGTCCGACTCCAATCACACCTTCCCAGCCTAGAGGGGCACCCTGACCCCTAGGAGTCCTCCTTCATCCCCCACCCCTTCTGCTCTGAGATTCTGGTCACCACACACAGGACGATTTCTGTGCTTGCTTGTCAACCTGCAGGGGCTCAGGTCACTGAGGACGGGTCCTGATGCACCAGGTCAGGCACACAGTAAGTGCTTCATAAATGCGAGTGGAAATGAACTGACACCAGCTGTGCCCCTCTCAGAGGCTGCTGGGGACTCCAGGGTACACAGCCTTCCCGGGGGCGTTGGGAAGTGCAGTGGGTAGGGGGGAGGGTGCAGTGGAAGGATCTGGCCTTGGCGGGGGGATATGGAGGGTGCCAGGGGTGCCACACATCTGGGGACCTGGGATGCCGAAGGGTGGGCTGGGAGCGATGTGGGCGTGGAGCAGGGGTCTGGGGAGAGCACAGGAGGGGCCCACACCAGGCACGTGGAGGGATAGGTGTGGGGGAAGCTGCAGGCGCCCGGCTCGTGGCCCTCCTCGCAAGGAGGCCTGCCCCTCCTCCACACACCGCACTCTAGACTCAGCTCACACAGACCCTGAGTGGGTGGGCAAGGGCCCACTGGGGCACAGAGGCCCCAGCCACAAAGCCACAGAGCACTTTCCACCTTGTCTTTTATCCTCCCAGCAAGTTCTGCCCTGGACTGAGAGGGAAACTGAGGCCCGCCATGCCCGCACTCACTGCACAGGGTTGTAGCTGGAGAAGGAGATGAGGCCCCCAAAGGCCAGGGAGAAGGAGTAGAAGACCTGTGCGCCTGCGTCTAGCCAGGTGACCGGGTTGGCCAGCTCCGTGACCTGTGCCACACAGAGACCCTCAGCCACTGGCAGCTTGGACGGGGCCACAGGGACCTGGGAAGTGTGGTCCCAGGGAGGCTGGGGAGGGCCAAGGCTATCCGGGTGGACAGGCTAGGCCATGGCCCCCAGGGGCAACAGCTAGTTCCTTCCCCACAGGGGCTCTGTCGGCTCACAGGGGCAAAGCCATGTTACCAGGAGCTGACCCAGGCCCCAGGGACAGGCCGGCCCCTCACTGGCCCAGTGGGCTTTCTCAGGCCTGGGACTGGCTGGGCAGCAGGCTGCCTGTCCCCGTGGGTGGGTGAGAGCTGGTATTGACGCTGGCAGGGGCGCAGGGCGGCAGGCCTCCCCCGGGCTCTCAGCCCAGGGCAGCCCCGGGGACTCACGTTGGGTGTGAAGAGGAAGACGATGCCGCTGGTGGCGCCCTTCAGCGTCAGGCCTCGGATGAGGAAGATGGTCAGGACGACGTAGGGCAGTGTGGAGGTGATGTACACAGCCTGCAGGTGGGCAGGGTGGGTGGGGCATGTGGGACGGGTGGGGAAGTGGGGCTGGGCGTCACAAGCTGCTGGCCCCCTGGGAGAAAGGGCTGGCCGCTCTGGACATCCCAACAAAGATTCCCGTGTAGGGAAGATGGAGCCTTACTCTTCCATTTCAGCCTTCCTGTTTTATCAGCACCATCACCATCGTCTAACTCTTTCCAGCAGTTTGCGTTACTCCTGCATAACCCTGAGTGTCAAGTGGGCCAGCACCAAGTTCCTGGGGCCCCAAGTCTGGGCATTTCAGGAAACCCAGGGCAGGCAGGGCCCCTCCCACCCAGGCTGGTGAGCCTCAGGGCAGAGGCAGCGCTGTTGGTGAGGTCTGGGGACAGACAGAGCCTGAGACCCCAGAGCTGCGTTCTGGGGTGCGGCCAGCAGAGGCGGGGCTGCCTGCACGCGCCCTCCGGAGCCGCTGTAGCCTGGCCGGGCCGCGCGGTACCTTCCCGGTGGTCTCGATGCCACGGATGGTGCACATGTACAGAATGCTCCACGCGCAGGCCAGGCACAGCAGCACCCACCACTGGACGGAGCCCGAGTCGCTGATGGACGTGGAGATGTTGAGCGTCTCTCGGTACCAGAAGTAGTCCACAGAGGAGCTCTTGGCACACTCATCCACGTACCCTGGGGAGAGGGCCATTCACACAGCTCAGGGTGTGGATCCCCCAAGCAGGGAGAATGGACACCACAGGCCCTGAGCTGGAAGACAGGCCAGCCATGCTCCAGAGGCCTTGACATCAGTGACACGCCCACAGGTGCACATGCACACAGGCACACATGCTTACGTGCATACACATGCACTCACACAGCAACACATGTACACAGGCTCACACGCTCACGTACATGCACATGAACTCACATGCATGCGTACACATACACAGACATGCTCACGTGCATGCACATGCACTCACACATGCACACACATGTACACAGGCTCACACGCTCATGTGCACACACATGCACTCACAGATGCACACACATGTACACAGGCTCACACACTCACATGTACACACACGCACTCACACACAGCACCCACATGCACACAGGCACACACGGTCATGTGCACACACGCACTCACACACAGCACCCACATGTACACAGGCTCACACACTCACATGCATGCACACGCACTCACACACAGCACCCACTACACACAGGCACACACGCTCAGGTGCACGCACATGCACTCACACAGCAACACATGTATATAGGCTCACATGCTCACACGCATGACATGCACTCACACGCACACCATACATGTGCACACAGGCACACATGCTCATGTGCATGCACATGCACTCACACACCCACACACGTGCACACAGGCACACATGCTCACGTGCACACACATTCACTCACACACACATGCACAGCTGCACCCTCACAGGTCCTCACATACATGTCCTCACATACATGCTCTCAGGCACACAGCACACACATGCACACCTGCACACCCCACCCATGCCTACACATGTGCACTGGTTAGAAGGCTCCAGTCCCAACAGTCAGGTGCAGCCTGGGCCTCACGCTGCTCCCTCCTCCCTGTGCGAGCCCCGGCAGGGACATGGAGTCCTCAGAGCATGCGCGCTCCTGGGCTGGGCCCCCACCTGCAACCACCTGCTCCACACTCACCATGGTGGGCCTGTCTGGACTCGAGGAACCGCAGTGACACCCTTCTAAGGGGGAAGTGTTCTAATTCCACAGAACCCACATCCCCAGAGGCAGGAAAGAGCCCCGGCAGTCCCAGAGTGCAGTAAGGGTTCACGTATTGTGGGGGGATCTGTTTTATTCCCGCCCCAGGGACCATTTTGCTGGCTTTGACTCCACAGCAGCGTGCAGTGAAGCCCCGCTGTGCTGCTTGGCCCAGGAGCTGCTGGTGACCAAGCCGCTCAGGTCCCAGGGCCACCATGTGGACCACCGTGAGCCGAGCGCATGTCACACGTAGAGGGTCTGCCCCCGACGCTCCCTCCCTGGGAGAGAGGGTTCTGCAAGGGCCAAGGTGGGAGCGCAATGCGGGGCCCACCTGTGCAGGACAGACCCACCTGTGCAGAGCAAGGCAGGGATGCAGGGGCGGGAGGCAGCGGTCCAACACCAGGTCCCTCCCAGGAAGATAGGGAGCAGCCTCCCAGCAACCCCAAGCTCCGGGCAGGTGACTGGGGTCCCTCAGAGTGGGGACAGCACACCCCAGGCTCCCACACTTTCCTCCCCAGGGCCTCATCCTCTGCCACACCTCCTACACGAGAGCCACCACTTTTAAGGCCTTTTGTCTCAAGCTGCAATTTTTTGACACCCTGCTGCCTTGGGGCTCTGGTTTCTGCCACGACTGAGCTGAGTTTCACGAGGCCACGTGCCTGCGTGAGAGGCGTGGCAGCCCCACAGGTGAGACGGATGTGGCTGGGACTGCTGCAAGGACGCACCTGTCTTGTTCTCGTTGAGCGGGCACTGGCTCCAGGGCAGAGGCTCCTGGAAGGAGTTGAAGAAGTACCACATGATCCAGGTGACGATGGTGTTGTAGTACAGGCCCACCACGAAGGACACAAGCATGGCTGTCACGCCTGCGGGGAGGCTGCTGCTGAGGCTTGGGGCCGAGGCACGCCCTGCCCAGCCAACTATCCCCACTCCCCGCAGCCGGTCCCGGGCCTGGTACAGGGTGTGGCCAGGAGGGGCTGCTCCAGAATCTGAGGGCAGACCCAGTGTGGGCCGGGATCGTGTAGCTGATGCAGTGGCGCAGCCTGCACACGCCTGCCCTGCACACACCTGCCCCACACACGCCTGCCCCGCACACGCCTGCCCCGCACACACCTGCCCTGCACACATCTCTCCTGCTCACGCCTTCCCTGTACACACCTGCCTGGCTTGCCCCGGGCATGGGTCTCACCCGCCCAGTGCAACCTCCAGCAGGTGCAGCCAGGCCATGGCCTCGGCAGGGAACTTTTGCTGTGCCAGTAGCCTAGATGCTGCCTACAGGCTGGGAGTGGTGCCCACCTGGCCCTGCCCCCAACCGGGAAGCCCCTGTGGCCCAGGATGGTGGGTGGGCCTCAGGGAAAAGAAAAACAGAGACAGAGAGATGGGGAAGAGAGAGAGGGAGAGAGAGAGACAGAGAGATAGAACAGGAGGGGAAAGAGAGAGACACAGAGTGGGGGAAGAGACAGAGAGAATAGGAGAGGGAAAGAAAGAAAGATGGAGACAGAGAGGCGGAAAGTGGGAAGGGACAGAATAGGAGGGAAACAGAGAGACAGAGGCAGAGATAGGTGAAGAGACAGAGACAGAGAGGAAGAGAGAGGGAGGAGGGAGGCCTTGGAGGCTCAGGGAGAGGCAGGGGGCACCATCCCGGGCCTGGAGGCTTTGGAGGTTCAAGGGGAGGCTGGGGCGAGGGTGTGGGTGCTGCTGCAGGCCTGCAGGCTTCTGAAGGGCAGGTGCCTCTGAACTCAGACCCCCTCTGGAGTGGACCCTGCCCTTTCCTCCTCTGTCTTTCACCACCTTCCCGGATTCTGAGGTCTTGGTGACCCATGTCCTCTTGGCAAAACTGCACTGGGTCGGCTCCTGGGCCCAGAGCTTGTAAATGAGTGACTATGGCTGGGGGGTCAGTGCTGGGGATCTCCTCACTAGGTGTGGGGGAGCGGACACAGGAGGCCGGGACGGCAGTGGCTGGCGCCCCCTCCTGGACCCTCACCAAGTGCCACCGTGGGCAGGGCTCGAGGGGTCACTGTGCTGTCCCCCACATCTGGACCTTCTTGGGCCCTGGGTTGCCGGGACTCGGGCGGCCTCTGCTGGCCTATCTGGTTCCTGGTGACTGGGAGTGGCCTAGAGTTTCCAAAGGCCTCCAGGAGGATATGAACCTGGGACCTTCGTTGCCCCGGAAACAGACAGGAAGGTGGAGCAGGGGCACCAAGGTTGGCGAGGAGAACCCTGGGCCCGGGTGCAGCAGCTCCTGGCACTCACCTACGCCCTTCAGAGCCGGGTGGATGGAGCTCCACACGCCCACGCTACCCTGACGCAGCCGCTGCCCAATAGCAAACTCCAGGTACAGCAGGGGGATGCCCTCCAGGACCAGCAGGATGAGGAATGGGATCATGAAGGCGCCTGCAATGGGAGGAGTCCACCACAGCTGAGGGTCGGCCACAGGGAGCAGCCACGGGGGGCAGAAAGGCTGCCCTCGGAGTCCACCATGGCTGAGGGTTGGCCATAGAGGGCAGCCACGGGGGACAGAAAGGCTGCCCTTGAGGTCTGCCACACCTGAGGGCTGGCCACAGGGCCACGGGGGGCAGAAAGGCTGCCCTCGGAGGCTGCCACACCTGTGAGCAGGCCACAGGATCACAGCAGACATTCACAGCAAGCCTTGCAGCTCCTGTGGCAGGCCCACCAGCTGGGAACAGAGCTGAGAAGGAGCGTCCAGTCCGTGGGATCAGGGCCAGAGCTGACTCCACATTCTAGAAGCCCGACTGGGCAGCTGGGTGTTCCTGACCATCACACAGACTGTGGTCACCCATGAGACCTCGGGAAGTTGTGACCATTGAGGGAGGTGTGGTCCATGCCCCACGCAGTTACCAACATACGGCCACAGCTGCTGTGCGCAGAGCTAACACGGAACCGACCTCCCCACCCAGCCCCTGGCAGTGCGGGAGCCCCATAGACGGGCACCAGGGGAGCTGCTCTTGCCTGTCCAGCCAGGGGCTTCCAACGGCAGTGCCCACCCCTGCCACACCCGTGCCGGCTGCACCTGCTGTCTTTCCGTGGCTTAATGAAGGTTCTGGGCAATTCTGCGTGGCTATGGGAGGGGCTGCTTCCTGGCAATCCCGTGCGGCCTCAGTGGGGAGTTAGTCCCTCAGGGGACAGTTGATTCATCAGACAGAGTCATGAAGATGGGTGGTGCCAGTTACATGACCTGTGAATGTCTCTAATACCGCCGAACTGTGCGTGTAAACATGATTAAAATGGCACGCTTTGCGTTACATGTATTCTATAACAATAAAACTTGCAAAAAAATAAATGTTGAGACATTTCTGGTTGTGCTGTGACCACGGTCTTGTCTTGCGGGGGATCCACCCTCCTCTGCTCTGCTCACTTCTTTGCCCTACAGGGACGCCTTCTGCCGTCATTCTGGGACTAATTCTCTAACTTGGAAGAGTCTAAAATCCCCTTTGAAATATGATGCCATTTAATTTTTGTAGAATTGCAGTCATTCTGTCTGGGCTAGAGCTGTAGCAGGAAGTGGGATTGTCCAGGCAGCGAGAGCCAGGAGCCAGGAGATTCGCTCGTGGTCTAAACCGAGGGCCACTTTTAGGGTTTCAACTGACTGGAAAGTTGTTTGTTTGAAACTTGTTTTGAAATAGATAAGAGATGGGGAGGCACTGACCCTGAGGGGAAAAGCATGGCTCCTGCGATCGCCAGGCGCAGGGGCTCAGAGTCAGCCTCAGGCCCGGAGAATGGAGACAGGAAAAACCGCAGATGCTTAGAAGGATCCCACACTCACATTTCCTCATGTCTTTAAATTCTGTCTCTTTAGAAAACCAAAGCTGAAGTGCATAGGTCGGCTCCCTCTCAGAGCTCGGCGGCAGCGGCAGCCGGAGAAGGGCCTGGCCACGGCCACGCATTCCCCTTGGCCAGCCACGCGGGGCTGCTCTGACCACTCCCTCTGTGGTGGATGCACAGCCGCCCAGCTCAGCCCCAAGGCCCTACGGCGACACACACAGGCTGAGCTTCAGCCACCCCGGGCGTCCCTGACGGTGCCCAAGGGGCTGGGCAGAGGGAGAGGAGGGACACGGCCTGGGCAAGGCCCCCAGCCAGCCAGGGCGGTGTGGACACTGGGGGTCCTTCGCTCAAAGGTGGAGAAGGATGAGGGTCAGGGAACGGCAGAGAGGAGTCAGGCTGCAGGGCGTGGCTTCAGAGGCTGGCCTGACACCACGCAGTGCATTCCAACCTGAGCCCGAGCACCCTGCCATGGGGACGTGGGGGCGGGGCACGCGGGTTCCGTGGGCTCTGCTCCCTGGAGCCACAGGTGCCAGCATGGAACTGACCAACCGGCGTCACAGGAGCCTCGAGAGCATCTCCCGAGTGGACAGGGACACATGCTGGGTGGGTGGCAGAGCCAGCCCTCCTGAGCGGGGGACGCCACCTCATCGTTCAGACTGCCTCCATGTGGGACGAAGACCGTGCTCGCCAGCCCCTTCGTGGACTCAGGCTTGGCACCTGGGCTCCCCTGCTCTCAGGGGTCCCCGCGTGGGGGCAGGAAGGCGCCGCCGCAGGGAAGCAGCTCCCGCCACACCTGGCCCAGGCTGGACAGAAGGGCCGTGCTGCGGCCGGGTGAGCAGTGAAGCCAGCAGCCGATGGGACGGAGCTCAGCAGCTGTAGCCGAGTAAGAATCCAGAACATGGCTGGCTGTGGCTGGAGGGCCTGGGGGTGTGCGTGTCCCAAATCCCCGTGAGCCACCTTGATCCTGACCTGGGTCCCTTCTCCTGGGGCCACCTTCCCGTCCCAAAGTGACTGATCCTGTGAAGGAGGGCTGTGGCCACGCTCTAGTGGCACTGGGGTCCCAGCAACAGCCCCTCCTCACCCCGCACGTCCCTGGGGCCTCTCAGAAGGGACATGAGACCCGCCTGCCTACAGCCTCCCCTCCTGGCACAGCCAAACCGCCATCATCCTCCTGCCCCCAGGCCGGCCACCCTCACCTCCATTCCCCCCACAGACGTTCCATTTCACCTTCTCCCACCAAACCTCAAACCCTGAGCTCCCCAAATTCCCTCCTCATCGTCTCCCTTCCCCCACCCGGCCACTGTCTCCCCGGACAGCAGGGCCTCGTCAGACCCCAAACTAGCATCCTCAGGGGATGGCAGTGGTGTGTGTGAGACCCAGAGAAACAGAGAGACAGAGACACACATACAGAGACAGAGACAGGGAGGGAGACAGAGACACAGAGGAGACACACAGAGAAAGAGACAGAGAGACCGAGCAAGAAGGGAGAAGTAGAGACAGGGCGATGGAGGGGGAGAGAAGGAGGAAGGGAGGGGTGGGGGCGGGAGGGAGGAGCCGGTGTTGGCGGCCCTGATTCCTGCTTGGCCCCTGCCGGCCTTTCTGACTCCTCCCTCTCCCAGTTTAACAGAGAGCCTCTTCTCTCTCCTTCTCCTCCTCTGTCCACACAGTGCCTCCCCGGGGGGTGGAACAGGGACCTCTGGAGCCCCAGGCCTCCATCCCCACACAGGCCATGGGCTGTGCACAGGCCCTTCTCTCTGAGCTGGGGCTGCAGGAGGGGAATTCCAGGAAAGCCAGGCATGGAGGGTGGGCTGGTGGGATGCTAGATTCATCATGAGATGAAAGGCAGAGGGCAATGGTGGCTGGGTGCAGGAGATGCCCACCAGCAGGTCCCCGAGGCTGGGTGCAAGTGACTCCCACCAGCGGGTCCCCGAGGGAGGGGGTGCGGGCTGCAGACTCACCTGCAGGGATACCCAAGACCCCAGCAGGGCCTGCTCATTGGGTTAAAATAAGAAAAGATTCACTCCTCCAATTTTTTTTTCCAGGAGCTTGAATTGAAACTCTTCCAGACAAAACTACCAGGAGGAAGAAAGTGCATGGTCCCAAACGTCCTCCAGCCCCTCCCCTCCCTCTACTGTGCCCTAACCCTAAATGCTTGGGTCTTCCTATTGCTCCATCTCTGTTGGGAAAACTCCTATTCATCTTTGAAAACCCCCCTAGGATATCCCCTCTTCTGGGAGCCTCAGCTGTTGCCTTTGCTCCTGGTGGCTCTCCCTTCTGAAAGTTCCTCGGGGCAGGAGACCCTCAAATCCCTGACCCCTGGGGCTCAGGCTCAGCACGGAGCGGTGATCAGAGAGGATTGGGGGGGGCATGAACCCACTCCACCCCAAACGCAACCCCGAGGCAGGAGCCTGTCCTGCCCCAAGAAACTCAGGGAAAGTCAAGAATTCTGGACACTTAAAGCCACCGGCATATGAATATTTGTCTTTGAAACCCAGCAACTTCTTCCTCATGTGGGATGAGGTGCAGAGGAAGGAGAGGAGAGAAGGGCTGCCGGTGCCCTGGGGACACTGGGTGGCTCCCGCCCGATGGGGCAGTGCGGGTGCCTGGATGTGGTTGCAAAGGTCCCTGGAAACCAGGCCTCTCTGTGCTGTGCTGCAGGCGCTGGCATCACTCAGGCAGAAGCAGGTAACAGAGAGCGTGGGGTGGGGGCGTGGGCAGGCAGAGAGCGTGGTGTGGGGGCGTGGGCAGAGGGAGAGCGTGGGGTGGGGGCGTGGGCAGAGGGAGAGTGTGAGGTGGAGGTGTGGGCAGACGGAGAGCACCCAGAGGGAAAGAGACACTGGGCACAGAAACGCAGTTCCATCTGTCTTTCCTTGAAAAACTGGGGAACAAGGAGAGGAAGGAGGGGAAGAGGGAGCTGCAACTCTCACGCAGAGACTAAGCATCCCCTCTTCTCTCTCCAGCAGGTGGTGTTTGTGGCACCGAGTAAATGAACGCTGCCTGGATTTTTGCTAAGAAATAGCGTAGGTGGACTAAGGGGAAAGCTGGCCCCGGGCCAGGTGCTGACCTGCGAAGAGGAGACGCCGGGACCGCTGTGCTGGGGCCATGTGGGCCTTGAAGGGCAGCTGCTCGTGTAGTGGGGGACATGGGGGGGCGTGGGGGGAGTGGGGGACTTGGGGGGTATGGGGTGTGGGAGGAGTGGGGGGTGTGGGGGGCATGGGGGAGTGGGGCCGTGGGGGAGTCGGGGGAGCCCTGGCTGACCACGTCTCACGGCTGTTCCCAAACCCCCCACACACTGCCCTCGAGTGGGCTCTGCCATCACACCCATTTCCCAGGTGAGAACGCCCAGGCACTGTGTGCCCCTGGGGTGGCGCTGGTGAGTGGGGTAGCTGGGTTTGGAAAGGGTCCCTCGAGCCCACCTGGCCCAGGTTCTCCAAGGAGGGCAAAATCTGTTCAGACATGGGAGGCTGGGAGGCCTGTATGAGGCTTTCACCCAGAAGGACAATCCCAGACACTTAGGAGGCCTCCAGGAGGGGCCAGGTGGAGCTGCCTGCCTGCCTCCCCTCGATGTGGTCTCTATGACCGTATAAACGAGGAAATCTGGCGTCACTGATGGGGGCATGCGTGCAGAAGCCCTCACTGAGACGCATGGAGAGACGGCGCGCTGAGTGGACGCTGCCTGCTCCGCTGTCCTGGCGTCCACGAGCCCCCCGGGAGCCGGAGGAGGGGACCCCGTGTCCCCAAGTCCTTTCAGCTGCCTCTCTGAAGGCTCCTTATGGCAGAGCTGCAGCCCAGATTAGATTCACCAGGAGATGAGCACCCCAGTGGGAAACCTCAAGTGGAAGGTGCCAGCTGGGCCAGAGGCTGGCAAAGCGCCCACCCGCCCAAGGCGATGCTCAAGTCCCTGACCATGCTGGAGGCGAACCTGATTCAGGAAAGCCCATCTCTGCTCTGCTTTAAAAATCTGCACTTCACAAAGCCGGCATGAGAGACGCAGCTCTCCCCACTGAGAAAGAGCAGGTCCACTGCAGGAGGGCTCCTCTGAACAGACTGAGACCCTCACGGCTCCCGTGAACCGCCCCAGGGCAGAGGGCGCCCGGCCTTCTCACACCTTCCATTGACAAAGCAGCGGGTTTACGAGGGCGGCAGCTTGAGCCAGTCCCAGTGTGGGGTCCTAGGAGCAGCCCCTCCCAGGCCGGGGAGCAGTGGCCTGGAGCCACTCCTCAGATGCTCAGAGCCACTGGGCGGACACAGGTGTGAGCTCCATGCCAGCAGCAGCCATGCCCACCTGGGTTCCAGGAGCCGGAGGAACAAGGAGCGCCAGGCTTGCGTGTCTCATGGGCACAGCGGCTCCCCAGCCTCCAGGCCTAAGGGCACCCACCCAAGAGCCAGGCCTGAGTCCCCAGGCTCCAGCCACTCACCCTCTGAGGGTCCCCTGCCCCCAACCTGGCTCCCTCCTGTGCCCCGTGCCCTGGCAGGTGCCCTCCTGTGGGGCTGAGACAAGAAGTGATGACCAGGAGGGCTCGGCCCCGCGTCCTCTGAGGAGGGGCTGTACCAGGCAAAGCGCCCTTCCTCCAGCCCCACTGTCAGGCCAGAGGGTCCCCCGGAACGGCAGGACTGCCAGTCTGCAGCACAGGGCCCTCCCTGGAGCCCCACAGAAAGCCCTTGGGCCATGCCGGCCGGGCCAGCTCCTCGCCAGCAACCTAGGAACCGGGCTCAAGGGCAGGTGGGGGCTGCAGCTCCCCCTACACCCCTCGGCTTCTCCTCTCCCCTCTGTGCGTGGGGAGCCGGGGTCCAGGGGAAGGGGGACGTCTGCCCTGGGCCTGTGTGTGTGTGTGTGTGTGTGTGTGTGTCCAGGGCCTGGCCTGCAGCCCCGCCCGGCCACCTACCTCCTCCGTGGCTCTGGCACAGGTAGGGGAAGCGCCACACGTTGCCGAGGCCCACGCAGAAGCCCACGCAGGTGAGCATGTACTGCGCCTTGTTGTCCCACTTGGGCCGGGAGCTGGACTCCTCCTGTTCGATGGTCTCCAGCTGAGCCAGGGACATGATCCGGGAGTCCAGGCCGGGATTGGGCAGCACGAGCCTCACCATGGTGGTCGCTGGACGGCCCCGCACGTCAAGCAGGGCAGGAGCTGGAGGGTGAGTGGCCGTGGGCTGGGAGCCGGGCACTTTATAGAGAACCTTTGGCACCTCACGCCAGCACCTGGGCAGAACGGAGCCGTCAGCAGATCTGCAGGGCGCGTCCTCACGGACTGTTAATGCCTTATCTGCAGAGAGCCCGGCCCTGGGGCCAGCAGAGCCACCACTGCCGTCCGGCAACCCGGAGGCTGCTCTGTGGGCGCTGGCCACCCCTCCCCCTGCGCAGATGCATGCAGGTGAGCCAGCGCCCCCGGAGAGGAAGAACCGGGGCAAACACACTTATCTCTTGATAACTGTGCCTGGGCCACAGCAGAAGGCTGGCCCTGCCCACGGTCCCAGAGCCCCTGGCCACCGCACACCCCCACCTGCGGGAAGCCGGGTGGGCCTCTCACAGCTCCTCGAGCCCATGTGTCACGGCCCCCACCCCAGTCCTGGGAGCTCAGCTGGAACAGGGGCCCTGGGGCAGCCCGGGGTGGGCTCACACCCAGCAGGCCTGGGCCCCTCCAGCCGGGCTCTGGCTCTAAACTGCTGCTAGAGCCGGCTTCCCACCAGTGCCCACCGCACCACAGCTGCTCCAGTTGTGGCCTGAATCCGCCTGAGAGTGGGGCTGAGAGTGGGGCTGCCATGGTTGTGCCCTGGAGGCCACTGGGGTTTGTAATGAACTTTGTAATGAACTTCGGAGAACAGCTCGTGCTGTCCAACCCGGCCTGGACGCCCGGACCCCATCCCTGGCTGAGCCGGAGACCAGGGAGGAGTCCAGCTCCTGGCCACAGGTTCGGGACCCAGAACCACCCTCTGGGACAGCCTCGTCCCATGGGCCCTGGGGTCACTGGAGATGCAGCATCCGTGTCATGGAACCTGCAGCCCCCCAGGACCCCCCTTTCCCGGTGACTGCAGGGTTTCTGTCCTTCTGTGGAGCACTTTGTGGGGGTCAGTCCTGTCCCGGGCGTGGACAGCGAGGGGAGATGGGGTCCCTGCTCCCAGTAGAGAGGCCATGCAGGGAAGCCACACGGCTGACCATGGGGTCCAGGAGAGGCCAGAGGAGCATCGAGGGGTGTTCAGGACAGGATCCCACCCCCGGGGGTTGTTTCCGCCCAGACCAAAGCCAGAGCGGGGCTCTACTCCTGGTTTTCTGCATGGGGAGTCGGGGGTCCTCTCCTCGCTCAGGCTCTGCCCATTTGGGTCCCCACTTGGGCCTCCCTCAAGTCTCCCCCATCCAGGAGACCCCAAGCTCTGGGATACCCCGACCTGCCTTCCAGGGGCCAAGGACGGTGCCACACCCCCGCCCTCCCCAGGCCTCCTCTCCCCTCCGTTCAGCCTCTGGGCTCGGCTCCCTGGGTGCCCTCGACAGTCCCCTCCCCCCACTGCCCACACGGTGCGCTCCACAGCCAGGGCCTTCCCAAACGCACGGGAGCTTTCTCTCGTGTCCTGGTTCCTCCATCTCAGTCTGGGTGATGAGGGCGCAGAGCCGGCCCCACCCCCGTCCCCACCCCACACCAGACTCACCCTGACAATCACTGAGTAACGGAGGTGAAGACGCTGGGGGCACCGCTCAGAGATGAGCAAGTTTAGGCACATGGCCTTTGCCCCTGGGACGCAGGAACTCAGAAAGGGAGACCAGAAGGACGAGATCACGTTCGAATTTAGGACGCCTGGCTTCCGAGCACAGCGCTGGTTGGAGGGAAGAGTGAAGCCTGGGAAGAGACTGCTACAGAGAGAGAAAAGACAGAGAGAGAGAAAAAGAGGGAGAGACAGAGAAAGAGAGGGAGAGTTTCACCAGAGGCCTTGGGGCCCACCTTCAAGGGTGCCTGGGGCCACTGGCCCTGAGGCTTCCTCCTCCCCTCAGTGCCTCTAGAAACTTCTGCAGAGGCAACCAGGTTGCTGTGTAGCAGCCAGAACCAACTTGGACCCACATTTGCGGGGCCACTGGCCCCACAGATCTCAATGCCCTCGGGCTCAGCATTTGTATAGGTAAAACAAAGCACAGCACCCCACTCCCACAGTACCCAACCGACACAGTACCCAACCAACACAGCACCCAACTCCCACAGTACACCACTGACACAGTACACCACTGACACAGTACCCAACGCCCACACTACACAACTCCCACAGTACCCAACTCCTGTAGTACCCAACTGCCACAGTACTCAACCCCCACAGTACCCGATTCTCACAGTACCTCAGTATGGACTCCACGCTTGTTCCCTCAGAAAATATCCAGAAATAGCCGTGACTGATGGAAGACCAGGGCCTGACGACTGCAGCAGCTCCCACAACAGAGCCTTGAGGGGCCGCTTTGGTTCTGACCCTGCACCGGAGCTTTCTTCCTGCGGAAGAGAGCATCTCATCTGTCCCTGCCTCTGAGGGGGGAGCCCTTGGGAGGGATTCAGCCCACCACCGCCTGAGCTTCCTGAAGCCCCCACAGCCCTGGCTGGCCCTGCCCACTGCCGGGTGAGAGGAGGGACCGGGTGAGCCAGGGACTTCACTTCCTGCTGCAGAGCCTGAGGCCGTGTCCCCAGCACGGGGCTCTGTGATGCTGCTGTGGTCTCAGAGGCAGTAGACTGCATCCCCAGAAAATGGGAGGTGACTGCCTGTGGTAGCTGTCGATTGCATCTCAGGAGGTGGGAGGTGACCGTCTCTGATGACCGTTGATTGCGTCCCAGGAGGTGGGAGGTGACCGTTTGTGATAGCCATTGACTACTCTCCCAGGAGGTGGGAGGTGACTGTGATGACCATCGATGGCGTCCCAGGAGGTGGGAGGTGACCGTCTGTGACAGCTGTAGACTGCGCTCCCAGGAGGTGGAAGGCGACCGTCTGTGATCTTTATTCCTCAGAGGCAGGGACAGAGGAGATGTCCTCTTCCAGGCTCCAAGGTGGGGCAGGAGCCAGGGAAGCAGCTCTCGGGGCCTCTGCACTCCCCAGGTGGTGACCAAGTCCCTGTTGCTCAGAACCGTTTGGTATTCCTTAGAGCAAAGGCCATCATCCCAAGGTCCAGCAGGGTCTACCTGCCCTGTGCATGGCCCGTGACCCTGCGGGGTCCTCGCACGGGCCTGGCCTGCACCTGCCGCCGGCTGGAGCTCCCTCCCAGGGTGTTGCCTTGGTCAGCACAGGCCAAGCATGGGCCACGTCGTGGGGCTGTGCCTGGTGCCCCTCCCTGGCCCACTCCGTGCCCCACTCCACGCCTCTCGCATCTTTCCTTTGTGTGGCAGGGGTTCCTCCCACGGGCTGCACAGTTTGTTTGGCTGTTGGGCTAAGGGCTCATGTCCTCTCTTCCCCACTAGGATGTGAGAGGGACCAGGTGGGAATCTCTGTTCCCTCTCTTTACTGGTGAGCCCCGAACCCCCAGAACCTTCCTGATGCCTCATGAGCCCTCATCAATATCTGTGGGTGTCAGACCAGAAACGACGCCCTGCAGCTTGGAGGCCCCAGGGCCATCCCCAGGCAGGCTGTCCCCACCGCCTCTGCCCTCCTTTCCCGGCTCCAGGGGCCACAGGAGACCCCATCACCTTGCTGACGGGGGTCAGGGGCTGAGGCTCCCTTCTGAAATCCAGGCAGCTCGGGGGCAGGTGAACTGCCTACAGGCTTCTGCCTGTTCCGGGTTGCATTTGAGACTCCTCAGAAAGGCCAATGCAGCAGAATAGTGCCCTCCTTCGAGGCCGGAGAGGCCACCTGGGGCTCACGGTGGAAAGTCACCTTTGTCCATGATGAGCACCAGGAAGGGTCGCTGTTGTGAGGAGGGTCCTTCAGCTTCCGCAGTCAGAAACAGCGTGTGTTCACATTTACGGAAGCAACTTACTGCAAAAGCACCTTATTACAAGCTCAGCAAAGGACACTGGAGCATTTCTAACCCTTCCCGGAGAAAAACACTGTCACTGGTTTTCTCCCTGTCCTGTGGTTTATCAATATTTGTGTGTGATACACTCACTCACGACGCAAGATTTGCCTCTCTGTCCATGATTTTTGCTAAACATCGTGTCTCATCTGCGCTCCATGTTTGTCACAGCACTGGTCACAATAGCAAAGACATGGAATCAATGTAAATGCCCATCAGCGATAGACTGGATAAAGAAAATGGGGTACATGCACCCCGTGGAATACTATGCAGCCAGAAAAAAGAACCGGATCGTGTCCTTTTCAGGAACATGGGTGGAGCTGGAGGCCATTATCTTTAGCAGACTAACACAGGAACAGAAAACCAAATGCTGAATGTTCTCACTTATGAGTGGGAGCTAAATGCTGAGAACAGAGGGACACGGAGAGAGAACAACAGACACGGGGCCTGTCGGAGAGTTGGGGGTGGGAGGAGAGAGAGGATCACGAAAAATCACTAATGGGTACTGGGCTTAACACCCGGGTGACGAAATAATCTGTCCCACAACGCCCCATGGCACACGTTTACCTACGCAACAAACCTGCACAGCCCGCACGTGTGCCGCCAACTAAAAGTAAAAGCTAAAAAACTAAAACACAAACACTATCTCATGAGAAGTTTCTGTTTACTAAATGTCGGGGACCGGCACGTCTGCAAGGAGGCTCCCGGCCTGCGGGAGGCCTCACCCCAACTCGGAGATGTTCACAACCTGGAGGAGAGAGTGCGCAGAAGAAAAGACAGACAGACAGACAGACAGTGGAGTCTGGAGGACTACCCAGGCAATGCCAGAACAGCGTGCCAGGATAGCGAGTTTATTGTGTGCATAAGCCTGATTATATACCTTTTAGTTCTTCATTGATGACACAAGTTACATTGTGACATTAAACAGCAAATACGGGAACAGAAATCTGTGACGTACAGTAAATACGGGAACAGTAAATACGGGAATGGGGAACAGTAAATACGGGAATAGGCAGCACAGCCAGGCCCACTTGTGGTAAACAGAGTCATAAAATGTTTACAGAAACAGGAATTAAGAGACACACCATATCAGGCCCGCTTGGGGTAAACAGAGCCATAAAATGTTTACAGAAACAGGGATTACCATATCAGGCCCGCACAATGACTCATGAAACCGCCATGGCACGCCCTGTTCTTCGTGTCAGTAGCCAAAATATTCTGCAGAA